>JAEDXY010000085.1:0-125000 GCA_019395295.1 Osmanthus fragrans
CATTAGGTAGGTCAGAAACCCCTGCAGCCTTCTTTGGCAATTGCTGTTTGGGCATGGATGGAGTTTGCATTGCAGGAGTAGATCTTAAAGAATCATGACGAGCCTTTAAGAAAAGAATCACGAAATCCACCACCAAAATTTAGTTGGCGACAACAATTATCATAATTGTTATCATTATAATGTGAATAAAAAGTTAATTGCAGCACTAGGTCCACTAACATCAACTAAGCACTGATTGTCAAACGATGCTTGTAGGGTGGTTATCAACTTAAAAATGATGCTCGTGTTCACCCAAATTCTGTGGACAAAAGGATAATTTTTGGAGATGCTACAGGATACTACCATAAATTGAGCCCTGAATAAAAGCATACACACAGAGATGTAAAAGACTGTTCAGACTTCATGCAGACAGGAATAACAGAAGGAAAGAGAGGAGTTAAGAACTTAATTTTAGTTTTCTTCCGTTTTCTCTTCCTTTTTTTTTTTCTAGTAGCAGACTAGCAGTCTTCCTTTTCCTTCCTTCATCCAAATGAGAAGATAACTAATTTCTATCCTCACAATATTCTTCCTTTCCCTTCATAACTTACTCTTCGTCTCTTCCCTTCCAGTAAAATATTATTTCATTTTAATTAAGTTTTAGCACTAGATAATGACAGAGTATGACTCTAATCTCATAGCAGATAAAAGCAACTCACTATGCCAGCTAAACAACCAGACAAAATGAAAACAAAAACCACAAACCTGGTCTCCTTTCTGCTCATCCAAATTTGGTGGAGCAGAGCTTGTTCGAGCAGGTATCTAAAAACACAACAGTAAAAAAACCTTCCATCCTTAGGAAAGAGAGTTCAAGAAATGACTAGAGAAAAGAAAGGGAAAAACAGAGCATATTGCTCTTCATGTATTGACACTTACCTGAATTCCATTCATAAAACCAGGAGTTATGGACCCAAATTGTAGGGGAAATGACCCAGATGTATCTCCTGCAGCCCAAAAACAACAAAAAAAATTATCATTTACATAAACAGTAAAAATTGCACATTTTAATTACAGTAATATATGAGAAACGAAGTGTTTCAGTGTCCACAGAGACAAAATTACTTCACAGCTAGAAATGAACGTGAGCCATACCCTTTGCAGGTGTTGCAGGGGCCTTGAACTCAGAACTGGCAGTCGAAACATGAGACGAAACAGTAGAAACATTCGAAGGCGGACCTCTCGAAACAACTTGGGTGACTTTTTGAGTTGGGACATTGGCAGGCTTGACATTTGAACTTGTACTTGAAACTGGTGTATTGGATATTCCTACAGCAAACCCCAATAGAAGGAAGAAAATTGAAATGTATCAGAAAATGGAATGGGCAGGGAAAAGGAGGAATAAAAATCACTTCAATCAACATTATTCCCATAAAAAGTAAAATAAAGTTTAACTGGAAAATAAATCCCATCACATACCATTGTTCGGCTGCAGTTTATTACTACCATGAGCTTCGGATGAAGTACTGGAATCTGAACTCACCGTTCCTGACCTAGATTGCCCCCCTTTTGCATTTTTATTATGCTTCTTAAAACTACATTCCAAAAATAAAAAAAGAACATATATTTTTGAGATATGCTACAGAAACAGGCTGAAAACAGGGTTAAAAACAGGCTGCACACGTGTCGATTCATGATTGGGGAGTTTTTAAAAAAAAAAAAAAAAAAACCAACAGTTTGCTGCCACGCTGATCTTTTTTTTGCGTCCTGTTTTTCACCGTCTGTCTATCATTTTTCTATATTTTTCCATCATAGTTTGAGCGTATAAATTAAACAAAACAACACTCAGACCCAAATTCTATATATTCATACAAATGCCGTACAGTAAATTGTAGCTTTAATTAATTTTCAAAAATATTATCGAGTACCTGCCACTGGAGGTAAGGGCGGCGGCTACTCCGCCCTTATTGGATCCGTTTCCTGAGGACTGGCGTTGCTGATTAGAGCTACCGGATCGACCTAATTTCCTGTTCTGCGTAGGCTGGTTCCCTTCAGCCCTTGATTGATTATGGGACATAAATTCTAAACTTTGAACACAAACCACTTCTCCAAAAGATATAGTAACACGTTAACCCTACGCAGATCCATCGATCATGAAAAAAAAGGGTCAGAAAATTAACAAAAATCAAAGCTTTTATCCTCATTAAATTACAGAAAATTCAAAGTGCTCTGTGATTAACTGGCAAATTTACCTGAAGAGAAGAGTGGAGTTAGGGTTTTATAGGGAAAGGGGAGTGGCGGGAATCATTGCAACGCTGCGAGTAGAGAGAAATGAAAACGAAGAAGAAAAGGAAAATAAAGAGTTTTTGGTGAAATTTTACTGCTGTCTTTATGAGGTTTTTTAATTTTTTTTTTATTTGTTGGTGTAACAAACGTCCCTACAGTAGCTCTTTAGGAGGTGGGAATCCTATGTGTCGCGCGTCTCACGACTCTCCGTCTCACGTAAAGGCGCGTGTCAGTACTATATATTGCTCATTTTCCTCCCTTCTCAGTACTGTTCTCCATCCTTTGCAATGGTCGCGTCTTCGAGTTGTACTTTTTACATGTTTGTGTTGCGGATTCAATTGGACATAAGAATCTGAGTAAATTTAATGTTTCACTAAATTTTAAAATTGTTACTACTTACTCACTAAACTTTAATCGGATACCCAATAATCATTCATCTTTATATATAGTAACCATCAACCACTCTTTCAATTCTCATCTCTCCAAATAGACAGAAAATTACACGTGGATAATAGAAATTTTACTTAGCATATTGACGACGTTAATTATGTCTAAGTCACCAAGAACACACCAAACAAATACGCCTTTATATTATTAACCCAAATCAAAATTTTATAATCAAAACCCCCAAATCCCCAAACCAGAACCATCGATCCTTTAAACCTGACCAGACTTTCAGCTTTCGAGCAAGTTTCCACGCAAAAACCAGGCCGGAGTGGTGGTGTTACGGTGGCAACAACCAAGTTAATGAGGAGGAAGGAGACAAAGCGGTGGAAGGCATTTTTGCTACTAGTGGGACAATTTCTTTGCATTTGGGAACCATCGCACTAGCAAGTTTTAAGAAGTTACTGATTGAGGTGTATAAATCTAGTGCATTAGTGGATTGAGATGCATCAGATTGCAGTGAAGTGTTAAGAAGTTGTTGAAAATTCAACTTGTGGTACATCAGATTGTTGTGATGCATCAAATTGGAGAGGAGACTTTTTTTCCCCACCATTAAGCTATGCGCTTGAAGCTTTGCGTCTTGTGTGTCACCTATATCCTCCATTATCCAGAGAAAAGAAGAATGCCCAAATGTTACTGTTGGGATTTTCGCACCCAAAATATATAAGTACTCACGATAACCGAAATCAGAATACTATAAGTACAAACACATCTATAGAAATGTAAAAAACACGAGGAAATGTTCACCCAGTTCGACAAAGTCTAATCTGGGGGTTCAGAGGTAAATCGAACCTGTCACTATGTAGGAACAATCCAAGAGAGAGTTTGAATATGAGAATACAAGAATCAGACCATCAACACTACCGCTGATCATCAATCTCAAAAATATCTCACTAAACCAGGACCTAAACTGACACCTGACCTAGACCAAATGTAAAACATGTTCTATAAAGTCGTATCCGACCAAAACAGCACTATAACATAAACGACTAATACACAATAGATGCAGCAACACAAAATATGATAACCAGTTAGTGCACCAAAGGTGCAACACACCAAGACAGTCGATATAAAAGGGGACTGAAGGCCATACAAAGGCCAAGATCCAATATACAACACACTACGGTAAGTAGATCTAGTTTTACGATCAAGGAGAATGAAGACTCCAAAAATCGCCTCACTGTCGAGAGAGCACCAAAAGTCAAGAAGAATGAAAGTCGGTTGAAAAGAGAGAAGCCCACAAGACTAATCAATTTTGATTTGAAGCCAAATCAACGACCCACACTAATTCAAACAAACACAAATCCATGTCAAGTGTCTAGCTCCAATCATTTTGCACCACGTGGACAACCAAGAAGGAAAAACGGTTTCTACTTAATAAAACGCATTTGGGGTTTTTGGTAAAAACACGTTTTTTACAATCTTCACCTTGTTTTCTCAAAATCCTTAACTCTCTTTAGTTGCTACAAGCATGTGACGGTAAATTTACCCTACATCATTGCCCTTGTACCTGCAAAAGAATTAACATGTATCAATATATAGTAAAGATAAACATTATTTAAATTTACCTACACTTAGTATTTTAGTTCCCATATCCGAATGATTCACATAGGTATGAATTTTTTCAAGCATAGCCTCACCACATGCAATTTTCTCACGTATGAAATGGTATTTCACCTCAATATGTTTAGACCTTTCATGATAAACAGGATTTTTACATAAAAGTAAAGCTTTGACTATCAGTGAAAATTATGGGTAATTCTTGTAAAAAAATCCAATTCCTTCAAAATACCATTTAACCAAATACATTCTTTAACAAATTCGGTGATTGCCACATATTCAGCCTCTGTGCTCGATAACATGACAATCTGTTGAAGTTGTGACTTCCAAGTGATGCAATTATCACCTAATGTGAAGAAATATGCAGTAGTAGACTTTCTTTGATCTTTGTCACCGGTAAAGTCCGAATCTACATACCCATTTAATGTTAGTTGTTCGGATCTCTTTTCAAACACCAATCTCATATCTAAAGTCCCGACTATGTATTTTAAAAGTCATTTTAATCCCATCTAATGAGGCTTACCCGGATTAGACATGAATCTACTTAAGCAACTTATAGCATAAGTCAAATCCGACCTAGTAGTGATCATAGAAAACATAACAGATCATATGGCATTAGCATATGGGATATTATTCATTTCTTTCATTTCAAGTTTCGTTTTAGGTGATTGGGAAGATGACAGATTCATATGAGCTGCAAGAGATACATTAACTTTCTTAGTTTCTTTCATGATAAACATGGTTATAACTTTGTTCAAATAAACACTTTGTGTTATTGTTAAGATATTCTCTTGCCTATTACAGTTAATAACCATGCCCAAAATTTTATTGGCATTTCCCAAATCTTTCACATCAAATTTAGACTTTAAAAGCTTTTTAAGTCTTAGAATTTCAGTTTTGCTAGAGATGGCCAATAGCATATCACCAACATATAGAAGTAAATAAACTTCACTACTAGCCCTAGCACTATTGTAGTAAAGACAAGGTCATATTCACTTCTTTTAAAATCAATCTTCAACACATAAGTGTCAAACCTAACGTACCATTGCCTAGGACTTTGTTTGAGTCCATATAATGATTTTTGCAACTTGCAAACATAATCATCATTTCCCTTCACCTCAAAACCTCGTGGTTGACTCATATAGATCTTCTCATCTAACTCTTCGTGTAAAAATGTCGTATTGACATCTAATTGTTCAAGCTCCCAATTAAATTGAACAACTAGTGCAAGCATCAATCTTATAGTCTTATATTTGACAACCGGGGAGAAGATCTCATTGTAGTCCACACCCTCTCTTTGAGTAAAGCCTTTGGCCACAAGCCTAGCTTTATATTTCAATGAATCCAATGAAGTAATTCCATCTTTTAGTTTGAAAATCCATTTACATTGAACAACCCTTTAATTGTTAGGTTTCTTTACAAGTTTTCAAGCAAAGATTTCATTTCTTCTTTCATTCCATCAATCCACTTTTCAGATTTAGAGCTTTCATAGCCTCTTCATATGATGAAGGTTCTAAATACTCTAAAGTCTCACCGGAGATAAGGACAAAGTCGGTTAAATTATTTATTTCATATATTGGATTAGGTTTTATTTGTCTTCTTTTCCTATTTCTAACCAATTGATAATCTTGAGCATTTGTTTCAACGGTGGGATTATTTGGGTTTTCAATTTCAGCCTCAACAATCGGTTAAGGAAGACGTACTTCACCTTCATCCGTGTTAACAACATTTTCATCATGTTGTTGAACATCAATATCACTATTCCCAAGAGGAATGGGGTTAGCCTTGCTAGCTTCACCTCATTCCCTAAAGTAGTCTATTCAGTTTGCTCTTTAGTATTGTCAATTTTATTCTTCAAACATGGCATTTCGAATTCATTAAATATCACATTTTGTGCTATTAATGATCTTAATGTCTTGCACACCCAACACGCACAACATGTACCTATTAACACCTTCCAGGTACCCAAGCATCACACACTTAGTAGGACAGGTTGGGGTTTTTCCTGTCCAAAGTTCCTGTGGAGTTTTAAATCCAACAGTACTACATGGAGATCGATTTATAAGATAAGCGGCTATAGTCACAACCTCCACCCAAAAACCTTTCGCTAATCCAGAACTGATTAGCATACATCTTACTTTGTTCATTAGAGTTCTATTCATTCTTTCTGCTACCCTATTTTTTTGCAGTGTGTGCTTAACAATTCTGTGCCTTACAATTCCTTTTTACTTACAGAAGTTATCAAACTCAATGTTATAGAATTCTAATCCATTATCAGTTCTCAGAGTTTTTAACTTCTTATCAAGTTGATTTTCCACCATCTTTAACCAAGTGCGAAATTTTTGAAATGTCTCAGATTTAGATTTCATTGAATAAGTCTAAACCTTCCTAGAGTAGTCATCAACTATAGATAGAAAATATTTGTTCCCTATGAAGGTAGGATGACTCTCGGGTCCCCATAAATCTGAGTGGACATAGTCTAGGGGCCTAGAGGTGGTATGTGACACACTCTCAAAGCTCACCCTATGCGACTTGCCTAAAACACTTGTTTCACAAAATTCAAAGGGATTCTATCATATCTTTCCCAAGTAATTTTTGGTTACTTAGATATTTTAATCCATTATTTCCTACATGTCCCATTCTATTGTGCCACAATTCAGATTTGTTTTCGGTTATGGTCAAAGATTTAACATCTTGTGGATTAACAGTTTCTCCCATTAGCTAGTACAATCCATTTTTCTTAGGTCCTTTAAGAATTACCAAAGAACCCTTCATGACTTTCAAAGTGTTATTTTCAGATTTGAAGGAATGTCCCTCATCTTCAAGAATTCCCAATGAGATGAGATTTCGCTTCAGGTTTGGGACATGCCTCACTTTATTCAATTGCCTAACAATGTCATCATACATTCTAATGGAAATGTCACTAATATTGAGGACACTTTGAGAGTTATTATCGCCCATGTAAACTTTTCTAGGTTCAATTTCTTTGTAATTTTTAAACCAAGATTTATTAGGACACATATGGAATGTACACCCCCGAATCCAAGATCCAATTTTTATCAACTTCTTCATTAGTCACAATCATTACTAGAAGACTGTCTAACTCAGAACCAACGACAAAATTATTCAATTCTTCATTAGTTTGATCTTTAAATTTTTTCTTCAACTCAAAGAAATCATGTTTAAAGTGACCAAGCTTTCTACAGTGATAGCACTTCTTATTGCTTTTATCCCTAGATTTAGATCTAGTTTTCGATTTCAATTTGAATTTTTGATTGTTGAAGTTATGTTCCTTCTTTTCAGTTCGTCCTCTCATGAACATACTCTCCTCTCTTGTATTTGTTCTTGATTCCCTCTTAACCTCCAATTCCCGAGATCTTAGGGCATTAGTGACAATGGTTTATGTTAGGGCATCTCTTGAGTACTTTATTGCATTTTTGAATTAAGGAGTATGACCGCAAGGTTCCCATCTTCAAATTTTTTGTCATTATGAGAAATTCTTTTAACTAAGATGTTAAAATCACTCAAATTAGTTTTCAAGTCCTTCCCCGCATTCATTTTGAAGCTAAACAGTTTCTTTAAGAGATAGATCTTATTAGGTGATGTCTTAGTGAGAAACAAAGCATCCAAAGCACTTCATAAGTCTCTAGGTGTTTTATATTCTTCATCTTGTCTTAAAATGTTATCAGATAGATGCAAGATGATAGAACTATATGTCATTTCATTCATATCTAGATTTTTGTCAAGTTTAGCTTTCAATTCAGCAAAAAATGTTTCGGGATAATCAAGGGCTTTTACAACCCTCTGTTGGACCAATATGACCTTCATTTTTTGCTTCTACATAGAGTAATCCCCATTTCCATCGAATTTTGATAATTTAACCTTCGAACCCATTGTAAGTTCTATAAAAGTATGACTATTACTCGTGAACATAAGTGATTCTTATTATGTGAAATCACTTAAGTTGCAGAAAAAGTTTGGTAAAAAACAAGTTTTGCCATTAACAACAAGCAGGCTGACACAGAATGAAAAACAACAGTTACAATGTACACCGACTGAAAAACGGTAATAGGATCAATTTCAGATTTCTAACAGTTGGTACCAAACAATCAGATTACAAAAAAATGAAATATCATAAACGTGCTCCTATCACAATTTAAACAAATTATTTAATTTCTTTACTTAATCAAATCACAACAATATTACCAGATTCACATATATCATATATATCTTGCAAATTAACTATTGCAGATTAGATTGGAAAGGTCTCACCAAATACTGTGTACTAAGTATTTAATTGAAGGAACCAATGATTACTGCATAGGCAAAATCAGAAACCCTAGCTTCCAAAAAGTTACTCCAGCTCAGTTCTTAGTACTGCACATGTGAATCAAACACTTTAAAACGATAAAAAATTAAACTGTATTCATAATGCCTTACACATGCCTTACGAGGCTCTGATACCAGTTTGTTGGTATTTTTGCACCCAAAATATACAAGTACTCTCGATAACCGAAATTAGAATACTATTGCAGCGGGAATGTAAGCCGAAAATAAGCACAAACACATCAACAGAAATGTAAAAAACACGAGGAAATGTTCACCCAGTTCAATAAATCCTAATATGGGGGGTTCAGAGGTAAATCAAGTCCGTCACTATGCAGGAACCACCTAAGAGAGAGTTTGAATATGAAAATACAAGAATCAGACCATCAACACAACTGCAGATCATCGATCTCAACAAGATCTCACCAAACCAACACCTAAACCGACACCTGACCAAACCAAATGTAAAATCTATTCTATATAGTCGTATCTGACCAAAATAGCACTATAACATAAACGGCTAGTGCAAAATAGATGCAGCAACACAAAATCTGATAACCGATCAGTGCACCAAAGGTGCAACACACAAAGACAAACGATATAAAAAGGGACCGAAGGCCATACAAAAACTAAGATCCAATGTACAATATACTATAGTAAGTAGATCTAGTTTTACAATCAAGAAGAAGGAAGAACTCCAACAATTGTCTCTCTGTCGAGAGAGCACCGAAAGCCAAGAAAAATGAAAGTCGGTTGAAAAGAGAGAAGCCCACAAGACTAATCAATTCTGATTTGAAGGCAGGGCCGTTGATTTAATCAATTCTGATTTGAAGGCGGGCCCCCCACTAATTCAAACAAACACAAATTTATGTCAAGTGTTTAGCTCCAATCATTTTACACCATGTGGACAACCAAGGAGGAAAAACGGTTTCCACTTAATAAAATGCATTTGGGGTTTTTGGTAAAAACACATTTTTTTGTAGTTACTGTAATGAGGCTAATTTTAGGGACAATTTTGAAGAAGAGAAATTTGGATTTGGAAGAGTAGGGTTCAAGAGAAAATTTAGAAGAGTGATGTCATGAAATGTTGAAAGATGGAGAATGAATTTGTATGTGAAGTCGTGGTTCATTAGTGGTTGGTAATATTTAATGGAAATTATTTGTCACATAAGATTTTGGTAATCCACGTGTAATTTTCTTATTATTTGCCGAGATGAGAGTTAAAAGACTGATGAATGGGTAACTATATATAAAGATGAGTGAATATTAAGTAACAAATTAAAGTTCAATGAGTAAGTAGTAACAATTTTAAAGTTTTGTGAGGATTCATTAAATTTATTCTATAAGAATCTTATATGGATATTTATTTTTTCATTTTCGTTTCGTTCAACTATTAATGAAATATTTTTAAAAATATTTTGTCGTCGTGGTCATTGTCGTTCTTAGGGCATCTCTAACCCTTGCACCATTTTACCATTTTTTCCCATTTTTTACCAAAAATTTGGTGAAGTCTCTCTCCAACCCAACACCATAATTTGCACCAAAATAGTGCAAAATGGTGTAAATGAATGGTGTTGCATCATGCAAGTGAATAGTGTGATGTCATTTTTGCCCCTCTTTTTCTATGTTGAACCAAATTTTTGTTAAGGGTATTTGTGTTATTTTTTTGTTATACAACAAATTAAGTTATTATTTATTTATTATTTACCACAACTACTACTACTACAACAACTATTATTACTACTATTATTATTAGTTGTACTGCATTTTCTAAAATTGTTGATGAATTCAATATTTTAGTTAACGAAATATAATTATTTATTTAGTAATTTATGTAGTAGTAAATTAAATAAATAAATATTTTTTTAGAGAAATAAATCGTTAAGAATGAAAAATAAAAATAAAAAAAATTAAACGTTCTTCATTTGGTACAAATTTTGGTGTAATGGGTTGAAAATTATTCTTAATTTAGTGCAAAATGGTGCAAAATTTACCTCAAATTTTGGTGCGGGATTGGAGATGGTTTAATTTCTTATATTTTTAAAATTAGGAGACTTTGAGATAATCAATAAATAAATTCCTTACCCAAGTAATTTCATTTTCATTTTAACTCTTCCAATTTCCATCGAATAAAGTGGTTGATTAAGTATTTGCTGTATATATTGCACACATCACACGGTTGAAGCTTAATTATCTATCATTCACACAGCTATTTCTGATATGTGCAGGCCAAAAGAACCAAGAAGGAGGTTGGTAACTGTCTTCATTAATTTCTTTATTGTCTTCCTCGAATTTTATGGCATAACCCAAATGAACATATAGCTTGGAAAAGATGATCTCTATGCTTCGGTCAATGTTTGAGCCTGCAGTTAAGAATTTTCTACACTAGTTTACGCTTGTCTTTCTTGGAATTGAGTTGGAAGCTTATTTTTAGATTTCAGTAGACAATACGGTTTGATTAACATTTATAATTAGTACAAATGATGTGTCGTATAAATCTATTAGTGGAATTCAAATTAAATTTACCAATAGATTTATACGACATTTGATTTAGTCGTGTTCATCTAGCTGCCCGAAGTTCTCACTATTTTCCATCCAATTTCCTTGTTAATTTAAGGATGTGTTCTTTTTTAAAAAATATATTATATCGATAGAACATTCTAATATCGTTTGACTTAACTAAAAAAATTGATAAAAATTTGTCAGGGAACGTTGTTCAAAACATTGAACATTAGAGGGTGAAAAATAATCATAGAAACGTATCATGAATTCATTGATTTAGCTCATGTTTCAGTCCTCATTTTCTAAAACTCGTTTTTTCTTCAAATTCATTTTTTAAGAGATCCACAATTTTTATTTCATTTGCCATGTGTGTTAAGCCACCTCTAAGATATGGTCAATTAGTTCCTTTTCACTCTTAATTTAAACCACTTTCGGAGTAATTTATGTTGTAGGATTTTCGTCGAAGGAAACAACAAGGCCTCCAAATGGATACAAAAACGAAATGATATAAAGAAATGAAGAAGACTCTAATCGCAAAGAATGTTATCCTAAAAATTTTATTTGCGTTCTCTCGATAATGAGAATGCTAAAGGACCAACACAGAAATAGTTTTAGCTGATTTCAAGTCTTAAAATCGGGTTGTAAACAACACTTTTGAAGCTCGGAAATAAAGAACAAAGAAGAGATATAATATAATTATAAGAGAATTTTGGGGAGAAGATATCAAAGCATAATAGAGAATTTGATGTGTATTAAATCATGAATTCTATCTCTATTTTTAGAATTCCTCCATACACTTTCGTATGGGTGCCAACTTTTCTCAAAAGATGGAAGTTTGAGGTTAAAAAGATGTTAGATGAGTTCAGAAAAAACTGTCTAACGATCACTTTTTTTTAACCATGCGGCCGCATGATTATGGCAAGGCTGTCATCAGAGTATTCTGACAAAGTCCTGCAGCTGCATGCCTTAATTTTTTACCCGTTTTTCTTCTCTCTTTTTTTTCTTTTTCTTTTTTTTTCAATCATATTTCATCAATTCTCATTTAATATTTGAACAACACATTTTATATAACAATTTATGTTAGAAAAAGCAACGTATTACTGCAGTGATAAATGTCTTTTGTAAATAGTTGAATTGGATAATAAACTTAATCCCCGATCAGCAACAGTATGTTGGCTATTAGAAAACAATTAATTTTAATTATGATCCTACGAATAATTTGCAATCTCGATTTCACGTAAGTAGATCCCTTATCTTTAGATAATTAGTTATTTAATCTATATTAATTTTCAACATGTAAAACTAGGGAACCAGCTTGACTCGTCTAGACTCAATCAACCTACTTATTTTTTTATTTTTTTTTCTGTCTTTTGACTTATTTTATTAATTCTTTAAATATACAAATTTTAGCTTATTTTGGGATTATTTAAAAAAAAAAAATGAGCCAATTCATGAATGGCAGCTGAGCCTAGAATTTGGAATGAGTTGAGCTCGAGTGTTTAAGGATCAAGTTGACTTAACTCGATTCATTGTCACCCTTATTTAAGACATTAACAACGTAAATTCAAATTTTCATACCAATCTATTATCTGAGATACTGTCCTAGAATGATGAATAAAAGTTTCCTTAGAAAAATGAACACTTCTCATTTTGGAAGATGAATATTGATTTTATGACTAATGAATACTCGTCAATGATAATTTCATAAAGACCTAAATCTAAATATAGCATTTGTTTAATTAGTTTTAGTTACACATTTCATAAAATCCACAACTTTCCAACTACAAATGTTATCAATTTTTATCAGATGTTACTAAAATTCTGATTTTAATCCCTCCAAACAGGGTCGTATCATCTCGCCTTATATTTAATCTTCATTCCATCACTCGAGTACTGGAAACCTTTAATCGAGACATGTTTTAACGATTTAACAAATATTTAAACGATATTTTTCATTGTGAATAATTGTGCAAAGATTGAATATCAACTTGCGTAATTTTTAAGTTAAAGACTGGTTAACTACACAAATAAAAAAATTGGAGATTAATGATGTGATCTTTCATATATTCTTTTGTATGCGTGAAAGTCGTGGCATTTTCCAATAGAATTTTTTTTTTTTTTCCTTCACTTCTCCATTACAAGTATTTTCACAGTTTTGTCTGAAATATTTTCAAAAACCTTTAAAAAAAACTATTATTAAAATAAAAAAATTCAAACCATGAATGAATATTTCCCTCGTTTTATAGTCCCACTGCAGGAAGAAATTAGCTAGTGAACATGTAATGATACATGTTTAGAGGATAATAATTGTAACTGGTTGCGATCAAATTTGTTTTTATTGTGAATGTTTGTAACCAAATAAATCTTCAAGACGGATATGATCACAGTTAATCACAATAAAGACAACTGTGGTCACAGATAACATGGGTCTGCCCAAAGAAACACCTACTCTTGAACCAGAACCAGCACCACCACCAGTCCCACCACGACACCACTACCCTCCATCAGATCTCTCGTCTACCCTCTTCCAAAATTGCAAAAATAAAAATAATCTACCTGTGCACGAGCTTCATCTTCCTCAAATCCCAAAAATCCTTCTCCTTTAATTCCTATTCAGACGCAACATCCAATCCAAAAACCCCTTCAAAATTCTCCAAATCTTCAGAAATTTCAATGCTTTTTACTCGCACTTACATTATTGCACAAGCCCCTTACAAATCTTTAAATATACAATACTAAAACTAATTTTTTTTCGGTTAAAATTGGAAACCCAAAGACCTTTGCACCAAATTTATTGGTGTTAAAATTGAAATTGACAATGAGAAGTGAATCGGATGACGATGGCGAGAGGGACGAGAAGAACAATGAATTTTTGGAGAGTGAAATTGAAAGTGACAATGAGCTTTCTCTCTCTTCCTATACTATTTGTCTTTGAATTGAAGTGGACTAATGATTCTCAAGCATGAAATGCATAGATTTGTTTGTATATATTAATATACTAAAACATATATATTTTACATTATATTATTTAATTAATGCCCAATTTTTGAATAAATTTTTTAATCACCTGATTTTTGATAATGAAACCTTAAATCCATTTTCGGTAATTTTCCCTTAAATACATGCCTTCGGTATTTTTCCCTTTGAGATCACCGCAGGGATCAAAGAGGAAAGTTTGGGAAATAGGATTATGTTGAGATGCATATGGACTAGAGTCATGGGGATATTACTAATAGTCTAATACCACTGCAATTGTGTTACGTCATAATCAAATTTTGTTATTATATAAATTAAAACCAAATTCCCTCAAAATACTTGTGTATGGCACGAACACAAAATAAAAAATGAGAGAGAGGAATCAAATGATAATAGTGAATTATTGATATAAAATAGCTATATTGACATTGTTAATTCATAGCATCTCATTTAACATACATACAAATACAATAGTTCGAAAAGGACAACTTAGAAATTGTTTTTGAAACTAAGAAATTACTTTGAAACATGTTTGAATAATTTTCTAAAAGTATTTTATTTGATCGTCTAGCTTTTAGATAAAGCTGACTTAAGGTTACTTTCTCGGAAACTCTTTTACAAAAAAAGAAGCAAAAACCTTGTCAAATGGGCCCTTGATATATTTTAGCTGATAGAATTTTAATACTCAGAATAATATATTGCGAACAATTATGCACGCGCAAACTAGAAGAATAACATTTCAAACAGTATTCGGCCTGGAAAACAAAACTTACATGTGCTCTGTTGAATTCAGAGACATTTTTAACGACAAATTTGCCTGAAAGAGGGACCAGAATTGCTTTTTCATCAATTTCCTCAATTGAATAGCTGTTCTTTTACCTGGCTTGCTACAACCCATTTGAACATCGTGGAAGCCGAAGGAGAAACAGATACAAGCAGAAAAATTAAGACGATATGGTGCAATTGGAAACTTCATCAAGGCTTGTGAAGCTTGAAGCCAAATACTCTTGGGACATAGCCCTGTGTCGCCTTTTGTGGCTTGAGGTGCCCATGAGTCATCAAGAAGAGATGAGGGAATGTGGTTCCAAAATAAGCTCCATCAATATCTATGACAGTCAAGGAAATTTTTCCTACAAAAGTAGGAACTGGACCTTTACAAGACACAATGTTAAGAATGAGGGAAAATGCAAATACACCATGGGAAAAAGAATAGTGTAGTGGGCGTCAGTTTCCAGATATTTTCTTCAACAAAGCAGGTAGTTATCTGAAATGATGATAGTGGTTAATTGTCTTGTTCCACCGGTTCATGCAGGAATTTAGAGGGATGCCATAATGACACTCGTAGTTCTTGAAGTGATATAAGATTGAGAAATGGTGGTTGGTCTACTTTTATAACAATTTTTGGAAAGACAAAAAGATATCTATCTTGTCAACATCATCAGCAAGGCCATTTTAAACTTCCAATCTTCAGAAGCAAGGGAAATATTGAGAGCCAGTTCCTTTTAGTGTGTAAAAGTGGAGGTAAGTACAATCAAATCATGATGCTTAACAAGAATCACGGGCGGTCTGTTTTTTTGTCAAGCATCGCCACCCCAAAAAAATGAAGTATCTAAAACCTGTTTCCCTTTCTTCTAGCTCACAAGTCAGCACCATACATTTTGTAAGCATGTTTGTGTGTATCCATGCACCCTATTCCGATGGAAGGCAAAAGAAGCAAAGGATAAAAGATTAAAAAAGTTATTATAATATAAGGATACTGCCTTGGTACTTAGATCGAGGGTAGAAAATATCTTCGCACTTGGGACAGTATAACTTCACAGTACTTGAACGAGGAATGTCCGATTGTCCAACTGAAAGGCAAGGCTGTCCAGAGCAGGAAACCCTTGGGCATCTTCCAAAGTCATAGTTTTTATACTTCTCTAACTGTAGCAGTTCCATCTCAGGAATTTAAATAAGATAACTGAAAATAATGAGAGAGAAAGCCAATGACAAAAATAATCTGGCTAGTAATGTTACCATTGCGGCCATTCCCTTGCTCGTCAAAATATATCGGACATGAATAAGGCCATACAGCATCTCTGCAGCCGATTCAATCAACTCATTCTGTTCCTCAGTAAAAGTGTCGCCTATGTGTACCCATAATAGAGAAAATTTTATATCCAGAATCATAAAACTCAGGAAAAGGGAGAGATGAAACAGATCGATGACAACTAACATAATGGAGAAACGAGAGCAAGGAGAGTGGGAAAATCAACAAAATTAATGAAGAATCTCAGCAGCAAATTTATCATGGGATTGCTTGAAAATCAATTAGCACAAGGAAGCATGCAACTGCTTATGGAAGTTACAGGAGAGGGGGAACGAAAAGGAGCCAACATGCATATAGGCATGGAAAACTAGCACCTAAAGTATTGGCTAAAGATGAAATCAGTTAACTGCAGCTCAATGATAATAGAGACTTTTAAAAAGCTTACAGCCACAGACAGAACCGTCATTCACAAAAAAAATTAGGCTGGCCAAATAAATCAAGTTAGATTATTTAAAAAAAAAAGAGAGACAATCAGGTAACAGACACAATACCAAATAAATAATAAAAACCAAAGTTAATAAAGGTCAACAATGCCATAAAGAGCCTAGAATTAATGAAAGCAAACAAAGCCTGGGAATTGAAATTTCACCTCACTTAGTACTATCATCTCAACAAGCTCTAGACATTCGACCTTGACTTCTCTTTGCTGATGCTAGTTCGAATACACTTCTCTAAGCTTGGTACACCTATTCTAGACAAAACCAGAGTCCTAATAGTCTAGCAATCCTTCAGACATCTGAGGCTCATAAAACATTGAAGAGTTTCTTCAAATTCTCGATCCAACCGGTATTCGTACGCAAGTTTATGTGTAGTGATCCTGTGTTATTGATCTATCTCGCTCATGTCTGTGTCACTCATCCAAACCAGCTTCAGATAGAAGATGTCTAAAGACCCTTATCATCTTCATATCTTAGGTAAAAAAATTCTCTCTTATATAGTAGGTTGTAAATTTATACGTCTTAGCCAAAAAAAGTCTTCACCTTCTTTCCCAGGGAACAATGGTCAAATGTAGATCATTCTAAATTCTAACTCTGATTTTTATAGGCAAACAAAACAACATTTTTATATCATGATTCCTGGTTGAACCAAATTGGATGTGTTTTTTTTTTTTTGGTCTGGTTGTGATTCCAAAACCATTGCATTCTGATTCAGATTTCAATTCAGGTGGTTAACCAAAAGCCACCTAGTCGTTGGTATCATATGTAAAAGTCCAAAGGTACACTAATGTTGAGAGAAAGGGTAAAATTTATTGTAAAGATGAATTTTTGCCCCTGCCATTAAAAAAGAAAGCTTATCATCTACGACAACAATATGAACAAGAGGTTTGTGTAAACCCTCATTTAATAAACCTATGCACCATTCCAATATTTTTCATTAATTCTGCATTTGTTCTTCCTGGTATGTTTCCCAATTATTTTTCCCACACTAAATGGCAGTTCCTAGTCATAGTACTAGTGGTTAAGATAGTCAGGAAACTACATACTGAGTTACTAATGATCACAATTCTTCCACATGTACAGCTCGGTAGGAGGGGGGGGGGGGGGGGGGGGGGGGGGGGGGGGAGTTGAGAGCCACAATAAAATTCTCATACATGCTAGAGCATCTTAGAAGTTCTGAATAGGCAAGATCTAAGAAGGAAAAGCTCCTAAATTAAATTAGAGAAGTCCAAATTTTATGGTAATCTAGGCTCTCAATTAGAAGAAAATAATCTAAAGAAAGTTTTCTTTGTGCAACAAAATAAAAATTGCTTGGCAGCATTCAATTCTGGTGTTATTTTAGTCGTAAGTAGGCATAATATATTCAACCGAGGTTCACACAACCAACAAGAATTCATTTTACTGCATTAAAAAAAAAAAAAAAAAAAATTGAATAGATATCTTTATTTCTCAACAAACAATTGAATTCATAAAATACAGTCATTCCATGTTAGACGCGAAATTGAATCCTTATAATTTTACCTAGTCAACTATTAATAAAAAAAAAATATGAAAGTAAATTGCTTTCAAGACGAAGCTGAATTCTACTTTCACCAGAGGCATCTGCACATCGCAGTTAATGTTACAACATATTCGATCTTCATAAGATTGCACTAAAGCCTTGTGCAGAAGCTGAAAAATGCATGATCATGAAAGAGCACGTAAATCTTCTTCGAAAATCAAAATCAATTTCCTATATATTAGTTCGAACTAAATCTGGGTTTAGCTATTTTTTCGCCAACTTCTAGATTTATAAGACACAGATAACAATGAAACTACAGAGGAAAAAACAATGAAAGCTAATGCTTCTGTTAAAAATAATATTCTATTGCTTAAATGATACCTAAATTTTTAAGCCCTTTATTAATCACAACAGAAACTAACCAGCTAACCTCGTGACATAGAGTAACTAACAGGTTTGTAATTTATTCTCCTCGCCCCGCCCCCACCAAAAAAAAAGAAACAGATGCTAACACGTACCCTGAATAAAAAAAGTGATAAAAACAGCCAAACTAATTTCTACAGCATTATGATACAACAATTAAATTAGTCCTCAACTCGTACCCTGTAATTACACAATCACTCCCTAAACTTGGAAAGTGCGTTTCCCTCAATTTTCACCCATTCCCCTTTATATGTGTGTGCTTGTGTATATGAAAAGGATGAACGTGCTACAGTTGCACCAAGCCAGAATTTCTCAGGTTTTGACTAATTATAGCCATTTTTGAAAAGAGTAAATAGAAAAAAGTTGAAACTTGAAGTTAAAGCCAAGTTAACCAGCATCCGAAAAGAACTACAGCTTCAAAAGCACAATCAACCCAAAAGTTTTCCTTTAAGCAGCCAGAAAAAGGTCTAAACGTGCTAAAAAGCTTACCATGGGAGGATTCAACATCCAAAATAAGGTCAAGAGCATAATCATAGTATGGAACTTGACTGCTCAACCCACAGAGGTTGAAATCATCTTGAATATATTCACTGTCAACTTCACAAAATAACTCGTTTCCCCGCAAGTTACAAAACCATGAAATCCAGGATGTATCATCCCCGTCCGAACCACTAATATCAGATTCTTCGCTATCTGTTTCAGATTCATCTGAAAAAGAGGTTAGAGTCAGCATTCTGATCTGATTTCCCTTGATGATAACATATGCATTAATCTGTTTATACACCACCGCAACATACATACATACATACATACAGTCAGAAATATCAGTATTGCTATATATGTATGTAAATATTTATCTACAGACATAACTATTTATGTATATTCTAATTGTATCCACAGACCAAAACTATGAGGAGTAATCTTCTATATTTTGAGATATAACTATAGCAAGCAAATGAAAGTCGATAAAAAGTCCGCAGCTCTTTAATTTATGCTGATATTAACACTACTACATAATCCATAAACTTCCACAAATCATAAAACATCACCATTCATTTCTTTTAAGTGATGCACAGACGATAAACATAGGAAACCCCATCTGCAACATTGCTGATATGACTGGGATTTAGGCAAATCTTCAATTCATATGTGAGCAAACAAAAGTTTAATTCACACCATCGTATTTGTAAACTATTTCAAAAAGAGACTTCCATATTCTCAACGCTTTTCCAGAAAAACATCACAATAGACTCCACCTGAATCAAAAAGCAAAAATGAAATTGTAAATAGATTAAAGGATTATTCTACATGTACCATGTACATAATGCTCAAGTGGCATTGTATCGCTGGTTAATGAAAAAAGTTGTTTTTTCTCCCATCAACGATGAAATGTCACTTGGCCATTTACACCAGGATGTAAATCCTGATGTACCTGTAGCATAACCCTAGATTAAAATACTGCCTTAATATTCCAAATCCACTTCAACACAGCACTCCCACGAATGTCTCAAGATCTAGAGAACTCCAAGCAACAGAACGCTTGTCACTAAAATGAAGTATCCGTAGAATGAAATTGGTTTTTAAAAAAGGGTTCTTTATTTTTAACAAATAATATTTCTTAAAAATTAGACGATAACTTTCTAAAGATTGCAACGAAATACATAAATCCATTATCAATCTTAAATCAGAACAAATATCCAACCTATTTTTCCTCTAAAAGGTCAATGGAAATTCCAAAAACTACCACAATCGAAAAAAAATAAAAAATTGAACAACAAAATCCAATAAACAGAAAAATCACATACTATCCGAAAACTTGTTCTTGTTGGTGGCAAGGGTGGACGAGGAGAGAGTGTCACGATGATTGAAATGCTTCCCAGCGGCTGTGGAGGGTACAGCAACGGCGGAGGGGTTGTTCCTGGAGGTGGAAGGAGAAGACTTCTCCAAATGCTTATCCAACGCATCGTTGATTCGCTTCCGATCCAGCATCTCCCCTCCCTTCGACGACCCCCCTCCCAATCGATCTCTATACATATTTATTTAAATTAATGTGTATATCACTACTTCCTTGTATCTTCTTGTGCATGAATAAAGCAGTATATATGGAATTTCTGGATTTCTACTAAGGATCGAACAACCAAAACATCCTGGATTTGCAGAGAGCCGGAGAGAACTAGGGTTTCTTTTGATTACTGGGAGGGAGGAAGCGAGCGAACGAGTGACAGTGCTCAGCTAACGTGGTGGTATGTTTTTCGTTTTCCTTTTTTTTTTTGTCTTAATTTTTTCAAAAATACTACTTGTACATCAACATTTGTACATAATGATGTTCCCCCTCACATAGGGTGACCCACTCGATTATTTTATTCGAGTGGATCCCTCTCTCATATAAGGAGGGTGTACACCCTTAGGTACATTTTGATGTACCAGTAACAAAATCGTAATTTTTTTTCCTTTTCTTTTACTATTATTAGTTGTTGTCCGTACGATGTACGGGTTAGGTTATTTTGTAGGAAGTGTTAGTATTATGTTTTATTTTGAGGTGTGAGATAAGATAGAAAATATTTTTGTTTTCAACATATAAATATATTTTTGGATTCATTTCTGTTAAAGCAGTAGGGAAAATAATGATTCCAAACGTGTCAGGTAATCATACAACGTAATAACCAAGAAATACAGCTTGCATGACATATTTCAAAACCCGTATACATGGGGAACGCAAATGCATCATTTTCATCATTGTAGAAGCCGTCTGTCTAAGATGATAGAGTACAGTTGTCAAAAATTGAGAGACGAAGGTGTCCATAACGTAATGGACAAGAAACACATATGCATAATTTTCATGATAGAGCCTTTTCTTTCAAGGTAGTAGAGTTTAATAGTCAACATTTGATAGCCTAAAAATTACAAAATTAAAATGGAGAGATTTTGTTGCAAAAAATAAAAACAAAAAATAATAAAATAAAAATAATAATTGACGTGCGGACACCGCACACTAAAATATTTTTTTTTCTTTAATTTATCTTCTAAATTATTCAATATAAGTTTTTTAGGAAAAAACAAAGGAAAATTTGAATTTAATTTTTTTTTTTTTTAAAAAAAGACGAGTTACACAACTTTTTAAAATAGTCTAGAATTTTTAAAGTTAGCTTTTTATCGAAATTCTCGAAATATTAGTTTGGAACGATCTACTCTGACGAACCGTAACATTTTCTACAATTTTCCGTTTCGCACACCATCAACGTCGTGAAATAATAGGCCGTGAGTACTTTAAAATGATATTAAGAATGTAATATTTCAACTTCGTTTAATATTTCATAATAAGCCCAAAAATTAAGACAAAAACATAAAAAAAAAAAATTTACACACGTTCGACATTCGTTTAGCTATTTTTGATATTCATTTAGATCATTCGATATATCTATGATATAGTTCTCAAATTAAGTTTCGAGATTATATAGAAGATTTATCGATTCGACCAGCGTACAATCGTCCAGGAATTTTTAAAGTTAGCTTGTTATTGAAATTCTCGAAAAATTTGTTTGGAACGACCTATTTTGACGCGTCGTAACATTTGCTACAATTGATCGTTTCGCACACCATCAACGTCGTGAAATAATAGGCCGTGAGTACTTTAAAATGATATTAAGAATGTGATATTTCGACTTCATTTGATATTCTGTAATGAGCCCAAAAATTAAGACAAAAACATAAAAAAACAAAAATTTAACACACACGTTTGACGTTCGTTTAACTAATTTTTATATTCATTTAGATAATTTGATATATCTATGATATAGTTCTGAAAATGAACTTCGAGATGATATAGAAAATTTATCGATTCGACCAGCGTACAATCGTCTAGAAATTTTTAAAGTTAGCTTGTTATCAAAATACTTGTAATATCAGTTTAAAATGGCCTACTTTGACGCACCATAACATTTGCTACGATTGACCGTTTTGCACACCATCAACGTCGTGAAATAATAGGCCGTGAGTACTTCAAAATGATATTAAGAATGTAATATTTCAATTTCGTTTGATATTCTTAGTGAAAATGAAAAAGCAAAAGAAAATGTGATTTTAAAAAAAAAATGACGAGTTACACGTTTTTTTTAACACACACGTTTGACGTTGGTTTAACTATTTTTTATATTCATTTAGATCATTCAATATATCTATGATATTGTTTTCGAAATTCATGATGATATAGAAGATTTATCGATTCGATCAGTCAAAAATTGAGGAATAAAGGTGTTCATAACGTAATGAGCAAGAAACACAAATGCATAATTTTCAGCATAGAGTCTTTCCTTTCAAGATAGTAAAATTTAATAGTCAACATTTGACGTCCTAAGGTAGCCAAATGCACAATGATACTTCGACTTCATTTGATATTTCGTAATGAGCCCAAAAATTAAGACAAAAATATAAAAAAACAAAAATTTAACACACACGTTTGACGTTCGTTTAACTAATTTTTATATTCATTTAGATCATTTGATATATCTATGATATAGTTCTGAAAATGGACTTCGAGATGATATAGAAGATTTATCGATTCGACCAGCGTACAATCGTTTAGAAATTTTTAAAGTTAGCTTGTTATCAAAATACTTGTAATATCAGTTTAAAATGGCCTACTTTGACGTGCCATAACATTTGCTACGATTGACCGTTTCGCACACCATCAACGTCGTGAAATAATAGGCCGTGAGTACTTCAAAATGATATTAAGAATGTAATATTTCAACTTCGTTTGATATTCTTAGTGAAAATGAAAAAGCAAAAGAAAATGTGATTTTTTTTTAAAAATGACGAGTTACACGTTTTTTTTAACACACACGTTTGACGTTGGTTTAACTATTTTTTATATTCATTTAGATCATTCAATATATCTATGATATTGTTTTCGAAATTCATGATGATATAGAAGATTTATCGATTCGATCAGTCAAAAATTGAGGAATAAAAGTGTTCATAACGTAATGAGCAAGACACACAAATGCATAATTTTCAGCATAGAGTCTTTCCTTTCAAGATAGTAAAATTTAATAGTCAACATTTGACGTCCTAAGGTGGCCAAATGCACAATGATACTTCGACTTCATTTGATATTCCGTAATGAGCCCAAAAATTAAGACAAAAATATAAAAAAACAAAAATTTAACACACACGTTTGACGTTCGTTTAACTAATTTTTATATTCATTTAGATCATTTGATATATTTATGATATAGTTCTGAAGGAAAGAACTCATCGACAATAATAGAGGTGGATTTTGTGGTGGGAGAAGACCAGATAATTTTATAGTGTGAAAACTGGTTAAGTGGAAAGCAAATGACCTTGGAAACCATCACCTTCCCTCGGTCAATAGTCAATAATTGTGGCTTCAGAAAAACATAAAAAATTGAGATTTTTTTGTCCACACATGTAACAGTAATATGTGAGGAGAAAACACAAATAAATAGTAATCCAAAAGCCTCTCTTTTAAGAGAGTAGTGATAGTGATTACTTTTTGTAATTATCAAAATTAATAATATTGAGTAATACATTCAAGAAAAAGAAAAAGGACGAGGTCATAATTAATAGAAATTATAGACGGGGATGGCAAAAAACCCGTCATATCCGATATCCATGGTAGGCTTAGACGTAATTTAGTTTGAATCGATTTTTACTCCAAATCGAAAGTAAAATTAAATTAGTCGATTTTGATAAATTTCAACTCAAACCAATTCACTATAACTCGTAAATCAAACGGAACCAAACCAAACCAAATTGGTTTGGACTTTTAGTTCAAATTATTATTATTTTTTTTAAAAAAATTGTCTAAGTTTTGGGTCCATTTAAATTTTAACAACTAAAATAATTAAATAATTTTATATTACAAAATTGTTGATTAACAAATAAAATCAGATTAATGAAGACAGATCAATAAAAATATTAAGAATTTATTTTTTTATGCATTATTTAGTTTGACTGTCTGAGTAGGAAAAAAAGCTAAATATAATATAATGAGCTTGTGAAAGAAAATTTGCAATGCTATTACTTACCGACAACATTATAGATTGGAGGGAATCGAGATATATAGTTATGAGATTATAACTTCTTCTTTTTTCTTTAAAAAAAAAAAGGTAAACATGTAAATGAGTTGAGTTGGGTTGGTTCGGTTAACCAACGGTTTGAAGTCTCAAACCGTTGGTTAACCGAACCAATCCACCATGATTTTATTTAAAAGAAAACCAAACCAAACCAATTATCTATGTCAAACCGACTAAAACCAACCCGAATCAGTTTGGTTTGATTGGTTTGATCGAATTTTCGATTTTTTTGCCTACGCCTAATCCACAGGGCCAAGTTCGAAATAGAATGGAAGGCAGATACTGGTAACAGGGGCCCATCCCGTTTAAATTTTTTTTTAATAAGAATTCAAAACTTTAAATTAAAAACTCTACGAAATTTCATTAATTTTAATAGAAAATTGTAACTATGATTATCTAAGTAATATTATAAACAATAAAAACCTTAATTAACCAAATATATTCGAATAATTCCACTTTTAAAAATAAATAAATTAATTAAAAATTTAATAATTATATTATTGTCTTACTTTAATGAATGAAAACGATGAATTATCAAAAATCCCCCCCTAAACAAGTAACGAGGCGTGAAAATGGCCCCGACCTGAAACCGTCCAATTGTCATCCCTAATTATAGAGCGTTATACATCATATTTCGAAATTTTTAGATCTTCTATGTATTGTAATAATAAACATAAATTTTTATTTTCATTCAATTTTGTATTAGATTTTTGTAATTGTTTGATGGATATACTCGTGATAGGGTGAGCGCAGTCCGAATCGGATAGTCTCAGTTAAAGCGTTGGTAAGCGTTGGTAAGCCCGTGGTAAGTCCCATGTGAGGCAGTAGGGTGTTCCCGTGTTCCCGATTTGAGGAGGCTAGGATAAGAGGACGAACCCGTGACCCTATTTCTTGTGTCAAAGTTGGTATATTTTTCTAACTTCATTATGCAATTATGTCTTCAATTTCAAATTGGTTTAGTAGAAATAGAAGTACTGGTGATGAGAGAAATATGAGTATTTCAAATGTTTTTCAAAGTGAATAAGAAATTGATCAAGCATCTGCATCTTCATCAACTTTTCATAAATTTCAAATTTCTCAAATTGAAAATTCATTGCATAACTGGATTATTTCAAAGGTAGAAAAATCTTCTATCTATGAAATATGAAAGTTTGATTTTTCTCAAAATTATGTTATCAAAACAATTGAGCACACTATTCCAATCAAAATTCATATGTCAATTTATTTTCAAAAGAAGCTATTGAAGCTTTCAAAAAGAAATTCAAATATCTTCGTATTGGTTTAGTTCAAATTGCTATTAAACCTATATTTCGACTTGGTTTAGACATTCCAGTTCTTTTAACTCTTCGAGATAAAAGACATCTCAATTTTGAAAATTCATTATTATCTGTCATTGAAACAAACCTTGAAAAATGACCGGTTTATTCAAACCGTTATCCTAATTTTTCAATATGTCTAAATGATGGTGCTGTTCTCAAAACTCTCAATCTTCATGTTCAAACTAAGGATTTCAATTTTGATGAAACATCAAGTCCTTTTACTGTGATTTATCGAGTTTATTATAAACTCATGAATACACATCTCAATATTCGTGCTCTCAATTCCTCTCCAAAAGACGAAAGTCTTCTTGTTCAGTTCAATCCTATTCATTCAACAACTTTAATTCCAAAAAGAATTCCTTGAAATTTTCAAACTAGAGCTTTAGAGTGGAATTTTGAAAATGTTCAAAACCCAGAACCCTCTGAAATTAAGGTTAATCCAAGTCAAATTATCAATTTGCCTGATGAAAGTGTCAGGATGTCTTTCAAAGATTCTTCTTCAAAATCTTCCTCAAAAGTTCCTTCTGAATCTTTTTCAAATCTTCAAAGGACTTTGTCTTCCAAAATAGAAGAAAGAAAAAACAATCTTCTTTCTGCAAGAAAATCTACTTCTTCTCTTTAAGGAGTTGATTTTAATCCAAATATTCCAAAACCTCAATACGGATTACCATCAGAAAAAGATGACGGATCAGATCCACCTGATTCTCCTACTTTATCTGACATGGCTCCTTCATTTACTGGTCGTCTTGACGAACACTGTAATGTATTAGATTTTTGTAATTGTTTGATGATAATTTTATAATTATAAAATTTCTGTACTAATTCTCCAGTGCTCATTCCTTTACACAACAATAAGATAAACAATGAGGAAGGGAAATGGTTGCCCATGAAAGCAAAAAAGGTCGATAAAATTGTGGGTCTAGCTCGTATTTTATGATTTTGTAAACTTCGCGAGATCGTTTTCTCTTAGGGTGCGTTTGATTGCAATGATGAAATTTGGGTGGAAAGAAAATAAATTGTAGAGAATTAAATCGCCTAGAATTTGTTGCAGAGAGAATTGTAATTAATAATGTTTGATTGGTATAATTTTTCATCTAATCTGTTTGACTTTGTTTTTCATCCAAATTGTTACTTTTTGGGATAAATTTTTTTACAATATGTATTAAAATTTGTTTGGATTGCCAAAAAGTAAAAAAAAAAATTTAATTTTTTTTTGTACTCGTTTGACTTTATTTTTCATGTAAATTGTCAATTAAATAGATAAAATTTTTTACTATTGGATTTAGAATATATTTTCATTGCCAAAAAGTTTAAAAAAAAGGATGAAAAACAGTTTCCCACCAAAATCATGGAAAAATAAAATGTGAAAAATGTGTTTTAAATGGTTGTACCTAGAAAATGAGTGAAAATGAATTCCATGAAAAAGTTATGCAATCAAACACCAAAATTAAGTATGAAAAAGAAAAACATTTTTATTTTTCACCATTTTCAAACGTACCCTCAGTATGATATATGTCACCTCTTTTTGTGAGTAGAATATACAAAAGAGAATTACATTTTTTTCTAAATTTTTAATTTATACGAAGTATACATTAAGTTCACTTGTGTGCCATTCTTGAGTGTCCCACTTCACTATGTTCTTGTCTGTTTCTTTAAGATATTTGTTTCTATGTTTGTTTTATTCTTTAAGATAATTACGTAAACGAGGCCGGCACTAAACCAAAACCAACCACGCAATGACTTAGGGTGTGTTCTCTTTGTCGTTTTGGGGCCGTTTTCTGTTTTCTGTTTTTTAAAACGACGAAAACGTGTTCTCTTTCCCATTTTCGAAAACAAATTTTGCAAAACACAAAAAAAGTTTTCACACAAAACACAAAACGGTATTTTTCTGTTTTGGCATTTTCAAGCATAAATCACAAAACACGCGAGATGAATATAAATAAATTTAGGGTTTTTTCTCTACTTGAATTTTTGGGGATTTTCTGTCGACTGTTGGGGATTTTTGGGCATTGGATGTTGAAGGATTTTTATTGGTCTGGTCATCTTCCCCTGTCCCTCTTGTCGGCAGATTGATGTTTGTTGGATATCTGTGGTGTTACAAGAAATTAGTTGTAGTCTGATGGTTCCTGGCACTGGCGGGCTAGCCTTACAACTAATTTGAAGTGTAGCTAGTGGTCTTGTAGTCTTTTGACTAGTTTGAAGTGGATGGCTATATTCAAGGGCTGGTGTTAGGCATTTGGTTGTGTTCAGTTCTTTCTAAGAATAATTTGTTGAAACTACTCTGGAATAATTTGTTCAATTATCAATAAGTGGATGGCTATATTCAACTAAGAATGTGGAAAACAACAAAAAAGGTTCTAAAACCGGAAGGAAAACAACTAATATACATTTGAGTCCAAATGTTCGCCAACTATCCACGTTTCATGTAGCACCAGCAACTGCATGCCTCTTCACCATAGCAGCATGTTTTTGACCAGCAAGGTGATGGTTGAACACTGTCTCACTGTTGCAAACTACATTACAGTAAACACATGCACGCACAGCATCAGCAGCTGCACCTCCTTCCAGAACTTTTCTTCGTTTTGTCTCCAAATCCTCTGTTCGCTGCGCTGCCCTTTTCTGTGTTTTTTGTCCACCGGTAGTTTTGTCTTTGTCCTGTTTCTCTTGTGGTCCAATTAATGGTGCAGATGCAGCAACAACTGTACTAGTTATTCTGTTTATTTTTTCCAAATTTTTCTTGTGCTTCTTTCCCAATTTATGTTGTTCAAGGACATCCTTACTGTTGCATTCAATCTTGCAAACTTCACACCATGCAGATTGTACAACCTTCGTCTTCTTCGGGGTCCTTTTCCAATAGTTCTGAGACTGAACTTCTGGATTAGTCAAAAAGGTAGAACTGGTATTTGCAGGAATCGAATTTTGTGTATCACTGGAAGGTACCATTGCACCCTGCAGTGATGAAAGGAACGCATTATTTATTTTTGGGACAAGACGTGGTTGATACTCCCCGCACTCACCTGATAAAGTTATTGAATTATTACAAAACGAAGCTAAATGCAATAACATTCAAAGAGATTAAAAAAGGAAAAAAACTTTCTCGTGATTCCACCTATGGACAGTGAATAGACAATTTGATCAGCAATTTTGTATAGCCATTGCCTAACACCAGCCCTTGAATATAGCCATCCACTTAATGGTTTCTCTGGAATAATTTGTTGAAACTACTGTGCTTATTGATAATTGAATTACATTTGACAACGATCATGATGATGATAACGTTAGTGATAATAGACTTGACACAAATTAATTAGGAGAATTTATTTCATGATGTAGATCTTTTTCAAGTGAGTTGAATATTGTTATCCATCAAGATGTATTGAAATGATATTTTCCTGCACTATGAAAAGAATTTTGGATTCTGTTCATTATGCTCATTCCTCTTAAAACATTGTTAACGAATATTCTTAAACCTCATTGCAGGATGTCATTGTCTTCAGAACCCCACGAGCATTACAGTCTAATGTGTATAGCCTGATATTTTCACAGAACCTGTGAATCTCTCTATGCCATGCAACATTGAAAATCCCTTAGAGATAAGTTATGGTTGAAACTGGCTACTCAGACCAATAGTTCTTTGTACACAAAATGTCAAATCAATTAGAATGGATGGTTGTGCCTCAGCACTTTTGGCTAAGCTTAAAAAAAGTGAATTTTTTTTTTACTTATTTTGAAATTAAATCTTCCTTACTATCAAAATAAGTTGCATTTCCCCTGTTCTCTTCTTTTGTTTGGTCCCTTCCTGTGAGTTTTATTTGTCTTAGTTAGTGTATGTTATCTTTGAGGCTTTTGGATTTATGTTCTATGGGCACAGTTAATTTTTTAATGCTTTATAATAAGTTCCATGACTTCATATCCTTTGCTTTATAAAGATTCACATGGTTCTCAAAAGTTGTAATCACCAACTGGTCCAACCATAGGCCTCGTGTTTGGCTAGAAAGTCCTTTTGTGCAGTTACATTTTGTAATATTTATGACTCCATATTTATCTTCTCTTCACTTTACTTTACTCATGTCAATTGATTTGTCCAGGAGTGGGCTGGTCACGGAAGAATGAGAGAGGAGCTATATCAACAGCAAAGGGAAAGGGACTCTCTTGCCTGAGCTGCTGATGGATTTAAAACTCTCATGAAAGTTACGATGGCTATATTGTCTCTTTGAGTTGTAACTGTAATGCTGGACAGAATCTTCATAAAGCATGACTTTGTAATTGAATTTTGGTTTCATCTATACAGTACTTTCATTTGATATTTTCTGCAGCTGCTTTTACATATGATGAATAACACCATTTGTTGGCCATATTGGAATTTTGCCTTTTCTTTTTTGTCCAAAGTTTGGTGCTTCACACATGTTAGGCTGGCTTGGTCCAGATTCACTGATTTCACTTGTATGAGCACCTCTTCTTCTCGGATTGTAACCATTATGCTTGACATAAACCAGATGAAACAGGACTTTGTAATTGAATTTACAGTTGATTGTCATTGATTTGTATGTTTCTTGGGCGCTAATTTAGGTTTCAGCCCTATAGTATTTTCAATTCAATTTCAATATATTGTATCGTCAATCCTAATTTCTGTAAAGTATAACGTGTTGACTAAGTCAAATTATTAAGAGGGGGCAAATGATATATAAATCTTGTTTGGTATATCCATAAATCAAATTTTTGGTAGATTTTGATAAAATTTGATAAAATTCCTGGTTTGAAAAGTTGTGAATCTCATGAAATGTGAAAAAAAAAATGAGTTTTAGAAAATAGGGAGGGTTCAAATAAGAGCAAAAATTCAAAAATAAGGTATGTCTAGAAATATAAATGAATATATTAACACCTCATTGTTCATCTAGAATAAAATCGTCTTAATAAAAATTTTCACAAATTTATATGTTATTTTAATATATAAAAATATATTTCATGATTCAAAGATATTTCAAAATTCAAAGAAATTTCAGGTTTATAATATATTTAATAATATATTAACATTAAACAATTAAAATTAATTGAATAATCAGATTTTTTGAATAAAATATTATAAAATAATATTCTAAAAAAGTGCAAAGAGAACGCTTTTTCTGTTTTCTGTTTTGAGAAACTGTTTTTCAAAATGACAAAGAGAACGCATTTTCAATAATTTCAAAACAGACACCCAAAACACAAAACACAAAACGAATTTCAAAACTCAAAACACAAAACAGAAACACGAAGAGAACGCACCCTTAAGGACTCACATCTAATGAAACCCCCAAATGAAAACCATGGTAAAAGTCCAATTAAATTAGTATAAATTTAAAAGATGGATTCATTAAAAATTTATTTAACAATAATTTTTTTATCGATTCTTACTTAGTTTGATCTTATTCAAAATAATTTGTTCTTGAGTTTAATATACATGATTAATTACCAGTTATCAAATGAGTTCAATATTATTATGGTAATAAGATTTAATTTGGAAGGGAATATTACACATCCAAGTAGTTTACTTTAATGAGTTATAACTTGAATTTGATTTATCCAAAATAACTTTTTCACAAGTCCATAATGTCCATAATTTGATTTATCAAAAATAACTTGAATTTGCTAGTTTATCTTTTGAATTGTACCAAGTCTTTGTTAAAAATATAAATATATGATTTATTTAAATATTTAGCCCCTGTTTGGTAGTCATTTTGGAGAGAAAATGCATTTTTGAATAGTTGATTGATGAAGAATATGTGGTTAAAAATTAAGGAAAAATTTTGGATTTACGTGTAATATTATTTTATTGAAAAATGTGTGGTTAAAAAGAAGATAGAGAAAAATACATTTTAAGAAAAATGGCTACCAAACGGGGCTTTAAGTATTTTTACACTTGTAAAAAATATTATCTTTAAGGATCTTATAATAATGAGTCGTCTAGGCCTCAAAATTCTCAGACTCAGTCTTATACATAAAATTCCAATCTTTTTTAGGAATAGATGGGTATCATTCACACACTGGAAGAAAACATGTTTGGCTCCGTTTAAAAAGTGTACTTCTAAATATTTTACTTCTATTGGTAGATCTCTTGATCGAGGACTCAAGTCAAGTGAAGAGAAGTTCTTGCCGGTTTTTCTGGCTCTCTCTGGACGGTGATTTGCAAGTATGAAAGGGTGTTCCTGAACCTATTTTTGATACCAAAAGAAAGGGAAGTAACTTCATTTTCGGCCATTCTTGTTGCTTAAGTTTCTGTGATTTCTTTGTGTCTTGGGAATGTTGGATTATAATCAGTTTTATGCATGATTGAACACTAATTTCCCAACAAATATAAAATGACCGTGTAAAAAATTCTCCCCACACTTGAGGTTAGGGTTTATATTTATAGTAGGACTGGTGAGCATCATAATCATAGCCACTGATGGACCTACAATGGGGCCTGGTGGGCCACTTGACCCACCGACTTAAATATATATATATATACCAGGCCCTACTTGACCCACCAACTTAAATATATATATATATATATAAATATATTAGAAATCAGATTTGAAGATTCTTTTGCTTGAAAAATCCGAAAACTTTGAATGAAGTTTTAATTTTTTAAAGAATATGAAATATTTATTTATGAAAAGTTATATGCCTTATGTTTTGGAAAATTATTTCTTTTTGATGATTTTTTTTGTAATTTTTTTTATGAAATGGAATTGGGGATCCACTAAAGTGCTCCAATTTCAATCTTATTTTGGCAATTTCATGGTAATGGATTCTTGCTACTATTTTTTGTCTTTGTTTGGATTGAAATGTAGTTGATAATGTAACATTCAGAATTGTTGTGATTTTTGTATTTTCCCTTGAATTGATTGTGATGAGAAAATAATTTAAATGTAAATATGTGTTTTCTTTTGATGATCACAATGTTTTATCACCCCCACCTTAGGTGGGGCGGGAGCTTGCCCCGTTTATTTTTTTACATTTTCAAATTTCAAAGTTATGCTATTATTCAAAGTTCAACCCTTAACCAAAAATCTAAAAGTTATTCCATATATTTTAATTTTTTTTTTAGTTTTTTCGATCAAGATATTATAAATTTGCTTTGATTATATAATTTAATTATAATAAAAAGATTATATGGCTGAATTTATAAATTGTATAAAACAATGGTTAGCTAGGAAAATTCTAAATTGACAATTGTATAATATAAATTGTTGGATTAGAAATATGTTATAAGATTGTGAATGCACTCAATAATATTTTAAAACTATCCATTGACCAAAATTCTATTTTAAATTTTTTTCACGGGGTGAGTTTGCCCCGCCCCACCAACCCGTCGGGACAGAGTTTTTTGCCCCATTCAGGACGGGGTGGGGCGATTTTTTTTGGCATCCCTAATAAATGAGTTATTTTCTATGGAGAATTTATTTTTCGACCAACTCTTTTCTTAAATGGATATGATACAGATGTACGTGACATTTCATATGTCGAGCAACATTAATATTCTAAAGTGCTATGTGCTTGATAAAATCTTGAATTTTGTTCTTGAATTTGAGCAATTTGCTATGATAAATCTTTCTTTTTACCTCTTATGTTTTTGGAAAAACTTGAAGAACAGTATGAAATCAAGATTTACATACACAATAAATTTGATCTTGCCTAACGTGGCTCTTTACAGAAGATCAGGCTTCATTTTTGACATTCGAGTGTTTAATCCTACGCTTCCACTCTTCACCATCACTTCAAAACATTTTTCTTCTCGATTTTATCTCATTTCACATATTCCATTGCTCGGTTCTTCATCCTCACTTCAAAACCTCATTGCATTTTCATGTCAATTTCATCAATGTATTTTCAATTCGGAAATTTCATCTTAGAATCATAAAAATAAACAAAAATCAATAATAATCTTCTCAAAACACTTGAATTATTATCAAAAAGTTTTTACTTAGCAATTGAGATATGTGTAAGAATTGAACTTGTCACATATCTTTTAATTCCAAGTGGGTAGAATCCTTCAATCAAAAAAAGAAAAATGAAAAAGAAAGAAAGGTTGCCTCCATGATAAACCTTTCTCGGCCATTTAAGTGGGAGTGAAGTGGAGGGAGGTATCAATCGATGAATCTTTGATTTCGGTTGTGTGAACAATAATCCTTGACACACCTATGCTATTCTCCACCACGTTTATTAACACATCTACTAGGATGTTGTTGTTGGAGAATTTACTTAACATGCATAGCGGAAAATAAACAAATTTCAATTCTCATCCAAGGATCTGCTTTGTGTTTAGATAGAAACTGTGATAGAAACTATACCTTTATTCAGATCTGCAAACTCCTTTGCTATTTCTGTAGTTCCAGCAATCCCGATCTGCCTCCCACAGCTGTCTAATTGTCCAGCTTCCAATGAAATCCACACATGGAACAAGATTGAGAGAGAACTAGGGTTTACTTTTCTTGTGCTAGCAAAAATAATGAAAATCCATCATCTGTTTACAAACCCTAGCAGCTTATTTATATAAACTCAAACGGGCTTGACCCGTCTCTTAAACTTAATCCGGTCTAATATTTAATTAATCCAATTAATTAATTCGGACCTATTAATAAGCAATCCAATTAATTAATTATACAACGTTTGTCAATTAATTAATTGGCGGATCTCAATATTCTAGTTCTCATTTTGTGTGTGATCCATTAGGTTCCCAATCACGATTCCTAACGACATAAATTATTATTTTGATCTAGTCAAAATCGATAAATCAAAACACCTATTTTATTTATCACTAATTTACATCCGCCGTCCCAAATTGACATCTAACAATGTGTCAGGGCAATATATGTGACGAAAAATGTCACGTGGTATGACAAAACCAAACTCGTTCGTTTATCGTGAAACTAAAATCCTTCGTCAATGTGATCCGATCAATTACGAGATATGGATTGTGTCAATCTCGATTATCGATCATATCTTTCATTCCACTTATTAAGTCAATGTAAGTCGAAAACTCCTTTTCGACTTATGCGTAAACCTTGGCCAAGGATTTCATTATCAACTTAACTGGATGAAATGCAGATCATAAACTCTTACTATCTAAGAGCGACGAATCCTGTATTGATCACTCACAACCTTCATATGATTCTTGATATACCCGAACGATGCCGTATTAGCGGCCCCTTAACAGAGCAACTTCCAGCATCACCAAAGTATGACTATCCCCACATAAGGTACTATGATGATCTCAAGTCGAAGGACCAATTCCACTACCGAACGTTAGAGATTAACCACTGACACTCAGATAGTTATCCATGTGGAATCTCCCAGCAGGGTCTCCAATGTTTTGTTCTGTAACAAAACATCTACGTGTTCATTTAAGTGTCACCACACTTTAGTTTGTGAGATCAACTACTTACTTCACAAGTAAGGAATGACACACGTGATGGTCTATCCGTAACAACGATATCCGTATCTCGTTATTACTTACGACCACAGATGATTTAAGATTCAATCATATGTAATTTGTATCTCACAATCACAACTCCTTGTGATTAACAAATTACCGAGATTTGAATCTACGGACTCTATTATTTAATATAATAGATCTTGCCATAATAAATGCATTAAACATATATCAAAAGTACTTATGCCCAAAGTTGATTGGATGTAGGACATAATACTTACAGTTGCCAATCAAGAAAATATTTATTTTATGGATCTTTTATTTTTATGGTTTCTCTACGCGTGTATAAAAACCTACAAATGCACAAATTAAAGATAAACGTGTAGAGCATTTCTATTTTGAGTTGAAGGTCTTCGTCTTCAATTTTTTGATAAATTGGTGATTTTTTAATCTCGGAGAATAAAATCCCACAAAAAATTGTTAAGAAGACGTTTATAGGGCCAAACAGCCATGAAGCTCAAGTTTAGCGTTACAAGTCGATTGTGAAAGTAGACGAGGATATTTAGTTGTGAGAAGGTAAATTCTTTTAATTTTTGGTCGCTGACATGCACACACAATTACAATCCATAATAAATAAAATGAATTTACCTACTCAACAATATAACTACGGAATCGTATTTAATCGACAAAAATTTCATCAATAATAATCTATTTTTTTGCATTTGTTACATTGCGTTCATTAAAGATTAGTTTTGTATTGGGCATTTCACCAATTCATTTTTGCCTATTGACAATGTTTATGTATTCTGTGCAACAATGAAGGGAGTAACGTTACGCAACTTCTAAACATTGTTACTTGTAGCATGAACAACTATACTTATGATTATACATTTAAAATGATATTTATTTATTCCACGAGTGATTCTAATCATTAATATTTATTTATCGAGATGCTGAATTAGTAAAATTGATTTTATTTTCTAGTCAACGTGTTAAATTTTTTTATAGGATCCATTGATGTTTGCCACATGAGAACTGCTACACGTACCTGCCAAACAACACACATTTGCGGGACTTGCGCAATTTTTTTTTTAATACATGTGGGCCCCTCAGCTGCAGTGAAAGCCCTGTAAAGATTCTGTATGAAAATGCGTTGTGCCACACCCAATTAAAAAAACGAATAAGGGAAAATTGGAGCACTGGTCTTCAACCTATAGACCTTGTAGCAATTTGGTCTTCACTATATTTTGGGTAAATTGCATATATCATGTCCAACCTTTATCAAAAGTAGCAATTTTGACCCAACTTTCAGAAATTAGCACATTTGGTTCCTACAAACTGTTTCCATCCAAATGAGTCGCGTGGACCGTAAATTGACTTTTAAGAAAGGGTGAAGTAGTCAACTCACTATTATCAATTAAAATAGAATGAATTAACAATTATTTTGAAAAGTAATTCAATAAAAATGATATTATCATTTGTTATAATATCATAACGTTAAACTATCACGTTCAATGCACATGTTGTATACTAGTATACAAGGTTCTAAAATGCGTAATGCGTGATAATGTATTTCGATCGAGTATCAAGCATTATAAGATTATGCGTGCTTATGCGAAGCATATACATAATTATGTGTTTCCCAAATTTTAATATTTTTAACTAATAAATAATGCATTCTTTGCATTTTTATACATATTTTTCAAATTTTCAAAATACAAATTATTAATACTACAATTACTTCAAGTTTATATATATTTTTCAAATTTTCAACAAAAAACATATTACTCAAAATCATAAATACTACAATTACTTGACAATCAATTCCTACAATTAGATTAAACAAAAATATTGACTTAAAAAATTCTAAATATTATCTATCTCTTATCGGATTCCAATTCAATTCAATCTCTTCTGCACCTACAGCATGCCGTAAAAAAAGACTAATTACGGCGTGCAAAATATGTATGCCGTTGAAAATCACTAGCTTAAAGTATTTACGGCGTGCATCGTTTCCATGTCGTAGTAGACCATTATTTAAGGCGTGCACGCCGTGTTTGTTCTTAATTAAAACACCCGTTTTCGGTACAAAGGCCAGAAGCCCAGGAGCCCTAATATAAACCATTTTCTCCCATTTTCCTTTTCTCAAACGTTGGTTGCTCATTCACTCTCATTTCACAGCCACCATCCTCTCAGTGACTCCACCACGACTTCGCCCAACACCTCAGACACCATCTGCATTCTCTCATTTTCTCTCTCCTCATTGGTAAGTATTTTGCAATTTTTTGGATTTTTCGAAGAAAATGATGGAATTGGTTGGCTGATTAAGCTAATCGTGTAAACAAATTGATGAGGGGATTTCGTAGAAGTCCGACAATTTTATTTTATTTTATTTTTTCAAAAGTTCACCCCCTAAATCGAGCATCCTCTCTTATCTGAATCAAACCCCATTTTTGCCTGATTATTTTGATTCTCATTTTTATTGGATCCAAAAGTTTGAAGATTGATCTAAACCTTCATATGTTGGAGTGAGAGGGGGTGGAGTGAGAAAATGTTTGCAAGAAATCATATTTGGTGAAAAAGGAGAATTTGACTTTTGCAACGTCTCATCATTCATCTAGAGCTGATGGGGATGGAAGAAAAGCTTGATTTTCAAAGAGTTTGAAAAAAATTCGCAAAGTGAAGGGGTGGGTAATGAGGGTGGGGGTAATAAGAAATGCCAATTTTCCTTGAAGTTGTTGGAGGTGGCTGAATTTTTCATCGAGTTCGTGCTCTTCCCCTTGGCCTCCACTTTGTGTGACTTGTTTTAGAGCTCTAAATGATCATATCCTTGTGGCCATGGAGCCCATGGGTACCCCTGATCCACCCAGATTCAAGATTTTATTCTTTCATTTTCCCTACTCGTGAAATTGGTACTAACCATTTTATGTTTACTTGAGATTTGGTTTTAGTCAATTTTCATCTTCAAATGTTGTACATTTTTGTATTCACCTAGAATTCTAAAGACGTCTCTAGATTGTAATATTTTCATGTGGCCTTCACTTCCCATTGGTTTGATTTCTACTGATGTTGATATGGTTTACTTGGTGTTATTGTATCTTTTTATTCTTGGTTGTTCATTATTTTTCTTGTTGACTTAGATTTGGGGAAAGATTCTCGTATTGAATTAGATTGTGTATCTGTTGAATAAAATTCTGTAATTCGCCGATGAATTTACAATGTTTCAACATTTGGTTTGCACGAGAAAATTTGAGCAAGAGTGACAGAAGAAAATCAATTTCAAGTTTTCATTTTTTTAAAAAAATTTCTTCTGCCTTGCATTGAAGAAAGCATTGCCTCTTGTATGGGTAGTTGTAATTCTAAATTCTATCGGTTTAATAGGTATCTCTTTTCCCCTTGCTTTCCACTTCAACTTCATGATTACTTAAGGTGGCTAAATGGTAACTTATACAACAAACTTTATGCAGGTTCTTTACAAACAATTATCTTTGAGAAGAAGCTCCAAACAGCCATGTGGTGGAGCAAAGGGTAGAGTGGTAAGTTCTCAGCTTTTCCATTCTCAAGGTCAGTTTGTTGATTTTTGATACACTTCTAGTGGGCTGAGAAAGTTTCAGAATATGTGTAAACAATTCTTACATTATATGAAATGAGAATCATTAGTAAATTTTTAGGATTTATTACATGTTTTAAATTTTAATGGTTTGATTTGGTGTAAGCAAGGTAGAAGAAGATTACAGAGGGGTGACATTTGGACAAGTTGGCCCATCAATATATCTAAGAAGGAATATTAATTACAATGTGGTGCCTTCTTTGTTAAGGTGAAGATTTTAACTAAATCTTGAAGTGATGTTTACCTGTTTGCCCCCATTTATTTTTCATTCTTTTCCATTCTCGCCTATGATTTTCCAAATTCTAATGTGTTTGTGTCAGGCAACAGTGATGATTCCCTGACAAAAAAAAGCTTGCACGTGCTTTACAAAATTTTGGTCCAATATTTTAATGCTATCAATTTCCAATTATGTCCTCCCATGTTATTGTGGCACACGCTTTCCAATGGCCTTTGACTCTAAGAATATATTTTGACTAAACTTTGACAAAAATCCAATTACACGTGAACGTCCACTTACACGCATATTGGTCCGGAGGCACAACAATTATTTCATGCAATAATTAATTCCCGTTAATATAAACCCGTGATACATGAATTTCCAAATACGTGAAACAGCGGAATTCGGTCATCTTAGTTTTTATATGCTCGAACAAAACGGTAATTGCAAATTTTTATGTGTCGAGCGACTACGATATGACAGCCAAAACGACAAATACATGCTACATATGTCACATGACCTCTAAAAAAAACACATTGAAAGCATAACGACCAACTACCGTAACGCCTGCGCCATATAATCTCGCAGTGCTTGCCACGACACGTCTTCTTCGCCTACTGCATCTTGCTCGGCGGCAATTTCATCTTCTTCGTCGGGTAGCTCTATTTCTACTTCATCGTCATCCTCGTCTTCGGCTCTGCGGAATCCTTCATCAAGACGGTTGTTTCTTCGAAGGAAATTGTGTACCCCTATTGTTGCCACAACCACAGCTGTTTGCGCTCACATACTGTAACCAGGCATCCGATCAAGAATCTTCCACCTTTGTTTCCAAACACCAAACGCACGTTCAATCACATTTCTACACGATGAATGATGGAAATTAAACCTTTCACGTGCATTTCGAAAACGTCGGCGTCGCCCATCTCCCGTGTTTCGGAATTCTTGAAAATGATATCTAATGTCTGAACCCTTATACGAAGCCATGTAGCCAGGCCTGTGCGCAAACCCGGAGTCCACCAAGTAATATTTTCCGTTCGCTGGTTCCGGAAATGTGACATCGGTCCCATGCACAACTCGGGCCAATATGCGACTATCATGCGTGTTCCCTGTATGGCCCGGCAATACAAACGTGAAACAAAGATTGAAATCGCACGCGGCCAACATATTTTGCGTCGGAACCCCTTTCCTACCAATAAAATTCTCTCTTTCCCTATTAGGCAGTACGGCTCTCACATGAGTACCATCGATTGCCCCAATGCAATTTTGAAACAATGGATAGCGCTCTGGATCGGGGTAATGGTGCTTTGCTCCTTCATTGTACCTCGAATTCGGTTTTACTACTTCTGCCGCGAACGCTAAGCAGGCTCGAAGGACTTTTTTGAAATAATAACATATTGTCTGCAACGAGTGACCGAATAGAGTTTGAACCTGCTGATATCCTTTTCCATGTGCTAGTATACACAAAAACATGCCAACCTGCTCGTATGCATCGATGTTTGCACTGTTCGTAATTCCATACTGGTCACGCAGAATATGTGTGAAGTGCATAAACATCGGGGGATACATCCTGAACTCCTGAAAACATGTTTGTGGATAAACATACAAATTTTGTACCATAAAAATGTGGCTGCACCGCGTTGTTGGAAACAGATATTGGCGCGCAATGTTGGGTCTCAAGTAATTGCGCACAATTCGCTCAGCAATGCCACAATATTGCAGCCATGTGATTATGTCCTCCTCAAGCTGCTGCAACACGTCTTCATCAGAACTGGTATCCCATTCAGACAGAAGCTCGATCTCACAGTCAGTACCAGACACTGTGAACCTGCTTGTTGAATGGTCTCCCATCAATACACAGACTCTGCAACAAACAAATGTAAGAGAAAGTGTGTGTTGCGCAAGAATTTGCAGCTTCACACTTGTACATGAATATTGAACGTGATGAACCCCTCATATAGCTGCTTAAGGCCACTGCAATTATTCAATCCGTGACAACTTTTTTGTGGTACCACCAGAAAATGACCTATTTTTCCTAGTGGTGGTTGCTTTTTCAGGGATTATATTCCCTGCAAAAGCAACCAATTTATTTGACTTCATTAAGTTCATGTCCAGCCAACAACAGCTTTGTTTGACTACAATTTGGCTTGCACATGCTCACGTGGAGGGGGCCATAATGTAGCTACTAATGAAGTGAATAATTAATGCAACATTGCTCCAATTTTTTGTGCCTTCAATAATATGACCCATACGATGATTGCAAAACATAATAACACAAATATTCCCCAAGTTGATTTCCCTATGCTCCATTACATATATCACAACTTACTCATTATCCAGCTCAAATTAGCAACACACCCAAGGCCTATGCAAAATTAAACCAATGAAAATGAAAGTACTTAACTGTAAATACTGGAATATTCAACACATAAATTGGGAAAAAATGTACATCACTTTTTTGCATTAACTAATAAACTACTACTCATGGAGAGAAACTCCAGTTCATCATACACATAGTACAATATGCAGGCCGATAATTTAATTTACATTTCTAATATTGTTCACCATAGGGGTAAAAAAAAAGGAACCAGTAGCAAACCAACCAAGAATTCACTCAAACATTTGTTGTCTAACGATCACCCCTTCCGCCCGGACGACAGTGCGTCGCGCTCGAAACAGTACTCGATAAACTTATACCGCAGGAATGGGGTTTTCGCCGCACGGTAAGAACTTCGATTTTCCTTCACACGAAGGAACCACAAAGCGAACATGTGGATCGGGGAGCCCTCATCCACATGCCCTGACGATAGCAATTCGCTCACGCACTCCTCTATGGACATGTCGTCCTTCTGATGCGATCTTGCAATCGAGGCAAGATCGGTTCCAACACTGACCAACTGTTCAAGAGAAGCAGAAACTTCTCTAGCACCGTACTTTTTCCTCTTCCCTTTATCCTTCCCGTGTCTCATTTTTCGTTTATCTCCGGAGCGACTCCCAGATATTTTCATGGACGACTGCCCTCCACGTTCGACCGGGCTGTCACTTGAATCTGTGCCTTCCGCATTGATGGGCAACTTGTCGCCTTCGTCGTCCTGATCACTATCAGTACCCAAATCAAATCCCCTCTGCGACAACTTCGTTGGGGGAGAAGGCGTACTTGGTTGAATCGCCTGTGTCGCCAAACAATTTACCGTAATTGTCATATATGTCACTGCAGTTCATGTTCTTGTACTTCGCGTACTTTCGATTTTCCTGCAATGCAAGATAAACATGCAAAACAACCATTAATGCCATGGTTACACTCTTCTTCCCAAGTACAGCAATGGACCACAGTGCAAACAACAGATTCAAAACACAATATTATTTCCAGTAAATCCTAAAAATGTGTACACCACCAAGTCAGTTAATGTTGGTTCCAACGTGTGACAGGTCAGAAACTGGGAGAAAGCACACCCGATAAAGGAGAACATGAATGCAATTGCAGTAGTTTTGATTCGTTACAGCTTCTGTATATAAAACAGTAGCGTTTAATGCCACCACTTTTGCATTAATGGGGTCGATAAACAGGAAAAAACATAGGAAACTGGTGGATTGACAAAGCAGAAAGACAGAGTTTCATTGCATGGACAGCAGCTTGGAAACTGGAACAAAAATTTGCATGGCAGAAGAAATATTTTGATTTACAAACGCAGGCACCAGAACACTGGAACAAAAAAACAGCACAATTCTGAACAGACAAACGTCCAATTACAGTTTTTGAACAGACAAACAGTCCAATTACAGTCCATATCTTCGCCTAATGCAACCATGTGTAAAAATGTGGCAGGCAACAAACAGGAAAAAAACGTGAAACACTGGACTGAATCAATCCCTTTCCTTCAACCATCGATCCAGTACAAGAAAAACGAAAGACTTGCTACGAAAGTAGGAGAGACTTAGAGGGAGCAATAACTTACAAGAATTTTCGCTTCCCACCAGTGTTGGGGGGCAACTATTGTACCAGAGCCGGAGTGGTATTGAATGCCACTGCATCGAAGCAGCTCGAATAGGTGCTTGTGTTCCGTTCTCAGTTTGGCCCAATAATTCTTCAACTGCGATATAGTCCAGTCCTTCCCCGCTTTGCTGTTGAACAACGTGCAGATTCGCTGCCAACCCGTGGTGGAAAAGCATTTTCCTCGACGATGCCCTTCGTCAATGACGTGCTCGCACACAACAATGAATGTTTTGTGCTCAGCTTGCTCCCATTTTGCAGACTTACGAACAGCAGGCTGAGAATCTTGCACGTGCGATGATGGCATTTCATATACATCTGGGTTGCCCATACTGTATTGCTGCAATCAGGCCATTGGCAGAAAATGAAATCAAACCGGAGTAAAGCACAAAACACTGAAAGAAGGAAAATTTAATATAAGCAACCATTTTTTGTGTGCCACAGTCGAATTGTGGGAAGAAAGCAAAAAATTATTGTTGGTTCCCATGTATTTTCCATGACGGGGAATTACAGAACACTAATTTCATACAAACCAATCACACGTGAAGATGTAATGAATGTGAAATTGTTGGGTGACTGTTACGTGTAGGAAGAAGAAGGAGAGGAGAAGAATAAAAAGTAGAAAATAAATCCGGATTGGGTGACTATGACCCTATTCGTGTAGTAACTAATATGTGATTGGGATGTTAACGCGTAGGTGGCCGTGCGTTTACGCTACTATGTTTAAGTGAAAGAACACATGAACAAATGAATATATAAGGCGTATGTTATGCACGATGATTTCCATGAAGGTGAATGTTTTTTTGCGATTTTGGGAAAAGGGGAAAATTGAAATCAGGGGGAATCCAGCAATCGCAGATTTTAGAATTGGGGGAGAAGGGTCAGTGGATAATACTCACCATGTGGTCGGGGTAATAATGTCGGTTGGATCCTTCGTCGGCCATATCTCGAAGGTTCAAGTGCTGGAGAGAAACTGAGGGGCGTAGAAACAGGGAGGTCGACGTATAGATCGGCGAGGAGCTGGTGGAAAGAGGCGATGAGAGGCTTCACTCACTCTATTTTGGACGGCGATGCACTTCTTCGTCGGAGGTTCTCTGAAGTGAATCGAGAGATGGAAAAATGTACTTGGAAACGGCAGAGGGCAAATAGAGAAGGAGAAGGATAGGGTTGAATGATGGAGGTCATAATTGTAAATCGCCAATCAAAGATGAGGGCATATTGGTCCAATTCGCTCAACGGCTTCATCCAGGTTTAATGCATTCCTGACATATGACTAGCTATTTGTCAGGCGCAATTATGTAAGATACTGTAGGAGAATGCGGAAGTTTGAGAAATTTCGCATTAAAAAGAGCTTCAAACAGGCTCTTAATATATATCTTGAAGTAGCCTGTATAAATGCTTGTAAAACTCAACCGGAGATGATCTATTGCTTGCAAAACTCGTGGACAGATAAAATATTTTGTAACATTTTAATATCTTTTTTGAGGTAGTATTTACTTTTTGAGAATTATTTAGATGAATTTTACATTGATATATTGTATTAAACCATACTCAACATTTTATGGTTATCGAAACTATGAAAAACCTGGTTACATATATAGAATTTTGTTTTTTAATTATTATACGAATGTTGGTAATCAAATAAGTGAACAAATTTTTAAAAAACTTTGTTGACATTTACGGCGTGCGCATGCACGCCGTAAAAAGTCACTTTTACGGCGTGTATGCGCACGTGAAAAATGAATATTTTTTACGGCATTGCTTAATACGGCGTGCGTTCGCACGTCGTAAAGTAATTTTTACGGCTTGCAATGCACGCCGTAAAAAGTACAATTAGTTGTAGTGTATAATCGTGATGATAGAGTTATCGTCCATGGGGAATAATGCTTAATTCTAGTGTCTTTGATATATTTAAATCTGTGATTGTAACCAAAGGATGATTGGTTGGTATCTAACTAGGTTTTATAACAAAAACTTATGAAATCAATAAACATTGGTTTAAATTTCAAATGTAAGTGAACGTATTGTATTTTCGACTCCACTGATCAATTTTTAGTTCTAATTCTCAATCAGTGACAATTCATGTAATTGTGACGATCGATAATTTCACTTTTATTTATTATTATTTTTCAAGATATAATATACTTATGATTACCATGAGACGATCATATTCCTAGTTCGAATTCATATAGCAAACATGTATTGACGTTTAGGATTATCACAGATGATAGCACACGTCATAAACATTATTCATAATATTTATTGTCCGTGTGTTCCATAAATAGTGTTTTATCTATCGTGAGTTTTTCAACACTACGAATAAGCAACTTATTGTCTCAATGGTGCGTAAACATTACAACAATGTAATTACGCCTATTAATGGAATCACAACGCAGGAATTAAGCTAAAAACACAATGCCTCGAATTAAAAACTAGGAATCAAAGAGTTTTGTCATCCATCCAATACAAGAAAATTTAGCCAAGCATCTTAATGTAAGAATTACAAAGAAAGTAAAAGAAAGTCATTACCCGAATCATTAAACTCTGAAAAAAATCTAAAAATCTTCAATTAACGCCTTCAAATCCGGATCCAAGTAATGAATTCTTTGTTCTTCGATGTATATTCTTTTAGTTTTCTCTCAAAATTCGGCTCTCAATGATGGTAGATAAGTCTCCCACGTCTTGGACGACTTTTTATATAAATAAGGTATCAAAATATTGTATACCAAAAGTTTTCAAAGCAAAATAAGGAAATAATATATATATATATATATGTATATTTGGAATTGAACAATGCTTAAGCATGGTTCATTTGGTGCGTAAGCACAATACACGTGATTTGATCTTAGAAGTAAATTTTTTAAACCTTGCGCATGTACGATATTTTCCTGAAATTTCTCACGTATATGTTTGGATCATTTTTCAAAATTTCTCATCCCGTGACTTCTCTTAAATTCTAATTGACTTTTGACATTCTCCAATTATCGTTTTGCAACCCAACTCAACTTTTAAAGTATTGCATTTTAGTCTCCAAACTTTGTATTTGCTTCATCGAACCCCTTTTTCTCACTTATTTTTCTTCATCCTGTCTCTTTCATCGATTGTTCCCTACAAACAATATATACATAGAATTAAGCCGTATTTCATACAATTCATCAACAAATAATAAATTTTAACGACCTAAATAAGTGTATAAAATACACTTATCACTATAAATTGTTTCTTTACACAGTAAACTTTGTCCATTGTATGCGCTGTCCTTTGAATTGCTTTCAAATGGTCACTAAACTTGCACAAGTTGCACCCCATCTATCACCCACAAAGTTACCTTTGCCTTTTTTTTTTTTGTTTCACAATCTTCTAGAATGGAGCAAGTATCTAAATACAAAAGGAAATAAATCAAATTATTGGAAATCATTTCATTGTTGTTCTTGAATACAAGAAAATGAAATAAATCAAATTATAAAGCGTTATAAAAATTTAAATGCAAAAGTCTACGAATATGACATTCAAGATTCAAGAGTTCACATCACATTTGAGATCCCACTACAAATATAAAATTAAAATATATTGTTAAAAATCTCGATTTTTTCAAAGGATTGTCATCTCTTGATGTTCAAGAAAGCAGTGAATTCATTGTAAGTAACTGAAGATTTTGAAATTTATACAATTTGAATTTTGTTATTTTCAATAGTCAATAAAATGCATAATAATGAGAACTGGTCTAAATCGACCTGAATTTCGCAATTCTCTCATTTTGGTTAAATCGGCCATGCTCTACTGGTCAAACATTCCTGTTGAGATTTTTCTGACTTTTTAAATTCAATTACGATTTTCCAGTTAACTTTAATATTTAATTTGTGCGGCTATTTGAATGTGATTATAGGACACAATAAGTGAGGACAACTGACTAATCAAATATATATCGAGAAAATGCCGTTGTTGTTCTCTCACGAGTGCAACTTCACTAATAGAATAATGTCTAATCTTTACTCATATCAATCAAGTGTAAGTTGTATTTCATCTATGTTATATGCATCTTTCTCGATCAAACTTCCTCAAACAAGAGTAATAATTTATACTTTAATCGTGTGACTTTATTTTACTCAACAACAACCTATAAAATCACCTTAATTTAAAGAAAATTAATAATGTTAACATGATTCAAACTAATATTAATACATAATCTCTCAAAAAAAAAAAAAATAAAAAAAAAAAAAAAAAATATATATATATATATAATAAGGCATCTACCGGGAATTATGCTCCAAAAATGAAATTCACTCCGACGAGATATTAGATACTTGCTATGTCTTAGAAGATTGTGAATTGAAAAGAAGGCAACAATAACTTCATGGGTGATGTATGTAGTGCAATTTGTTCAAGTTCAGTGACCATTATATTTAGGTCCTTAACATTTATTTACCATCACAATTATATTTTTAACTTTTTTTTATAATTATATTCTTATTTTTAACATTTTTGATAAAAAAAATCTTATCCTTAATCATGATTTTAATTCAATAAATTTTCAACGTATTTTAAAATAAGGGTCAAATATTTAATCAAATTTTAACATTATTGTTTGTTATGCTTATTTAAAATAGAATGGACAAATAAGTCTGTTTAATCTATCTCAAAGAAAATTTTGAAGAAGAATCATGATCTAGAAAATTTATAGAATTATGTTATAGTGTCAAAGAGGTCGACATAATTTTTGACATAATATCACATGTGATTCTATCATTGAATTGTTTAAAACATAATCAATTTTTTCGTTTGATCATATCTTGCCAACATCAATTATGTCAATATGTCTTTTAATATTTTTCTGATAAAGTGGCTTCATTTAAATTTATATTAATTTTAGAATAAAAATGCAATGAAAAAAATTTGAAACATAAATATGATAACGCGTAAATATTATAAATTTGCAAAGTAATTAAAATTAAAATGTTATCTAGTTATTAACTTGGTTGTGTGAATATTTTTAACTATAAGGGTCTGTTTGATAGGGGGTAGTTTTTCGTGGAAGGTGGAAAACGTTTTCTTACTTTTTACTATTCACCTGTTTGATTGCACTAATTTTCCAGGGAAAACGTTTTCTAACGTTTTTCAAGGTACAAGTGGTTGATGCACAAAAACTAGAAAACGTTTTTTCACCATAGTGGTAGGAAAACGTTTTCCAACTTTTTGACAATTTTTTTTATAGCAATTAGAACACATTCCAAAGTCAATAGTAAAAAAATTTATCTATTTAATTGACAATTTGTATAAAAAACAAAACCAAACGAAAAATTTGTCAGGTGAAAAATTATACCAATCAAACACCATTAATTATAATTCCCTGTAAAACGTTTTCTAGGCAATTCAATTTCCTGCCATTTATTTTCTTTCCACTCGTTTTCCACCTTTGCAATCAAACAGACCTTAAATGAAAATTAGTAATAAAATTCATTTGTTATTATTATACCGTGTGCAGAGTACCCCACGCACGGAAAATTATTCTACACGTAAACAGCTTTATATAGACCCGGGGGTTCGCTATGGACTTATATTTATTTGGTCAGATTTAGGGTTTTCTTACTTTACCTTTTTTGCGCAGACACGTATATGCAATAGTTGAATTTAGGGTGTCAAAATCTTAGATAGTTTGTTTAATTGAGGTTAATTTTGATCGGAAGATGCCCCCGAGAACCGCCAAGAAGACGCCGCCGGGACCAGGCACGAAGCGGGCTGCGCGGGCTCGTGCAATGCAGAAGACACAGGTCCAGCCCGAGGAATCGAACATGAAGGCCGAGGAGAAGGTGGAGGAACAGAATACCGTGGTTGTGATGGAGGAGAAGGTAGCGGAGCCCGAGAAAGAGGCGAAGGCGAAGAATAATGGAGAGGCTTCCGTTCAGAGTAAGCGAACGATTTTGATGATTGGCAGTATGTGCAAGTTGTTTCCTGATAGTTTATTTTAGATCCATATAAGTACAAGATGAAACTTTGTTTAACTAGGGCAATATATACAAATTTCCAATATTTTTGTCAGGGTCGCCTAAATATTCATTGCTTTATTTGTTAATATTGGAAACTTATCTTGAACCCAGTTAAGAAGCCTCTTTTATGGGTGTTGGTCTTTAGGGTTTCTCGTTCCGTCAAATTTTATGCTCCTAGAGGTCCGTTAATAGGCTATCAGTTGGTTAAAATTGGGAAATCAGGATGGGTTTTTTAGATTTGTACTGTAAAGGTGATATTTTATCGGTTAGGTTTGTTGAACGATACTAAAAAGTGTCTTTTGGTGACGTACTGTTATCCTTCTTTTTTGTAAGTCGTTAATCTGTCTTAAATCTTGCAAAAGTTGTATATATGAGGATTGTCTAAAGATGGTGGGTTCTCATTATATTTTTCACATGTAGACGATGTTATTCTGGCAGAGTGATTATTCTAAGCTCCATAAACTTGCCAGATACTTGTTTTTGGCTCTTTAGCTTGTTTTTCTCTTGTTCCTGAGCTAGGGTGCAGTTTCAGTTTATAAAATTATGGGTTTGCTGCTCTCTCTCTCTCTCTCTTCCTCTTTCTGGCTTATGGGAAAGGAGAGAGATCATAGCTGCAGTCATTTAATTGTAAACACCTTGACTCTAAAAGTATTTTCACTGGCAGAACTTTGTATTTTTTTCTTGTTTGTTTTAGGATGAATTCTACTTTCCAGAAGTATTTTTTTGATGATTACTGCAAACGTGTCTTTCTGGATTTATGAAAACCTACTATAGAAAGTTGGTTGCAAATGGTCCTGAACATTTCTGTGGTTTCAATCAGTTGACTGTCCATTATCTGTATCTACCTTTTTTGCCTGGCAGAGGATGATGAGGTTAAAGAATCTGTTGATGAATATGAAACGGGTGAACGATTAGATTTGGAGGATAATGAGCCTGACTACGAACCTGAGGAGTTTGGTGGTTTAGATTATTATGAGAAGGAAATTGAGCAAGATGCTCAGGAAGAGGGAGACAAAGTAGGTGGAGAACTTGGGGAGGGGGATATTGGTGATGAAGAAGAGGGTGATATGGTTGAAGAGGAAATAGAAGGTGTGCAGGAAGAACTTGAGCCTGAAGAAGATGATGAGCATGCTGGAGATGAGCATGCTGAGATGGTTGATGCTGCTGAAGAAGAAGAAGAGCATCATGAAGTTTTTAAAGAAAGGCGCAAGCGGAAGGAGTTTGAAATTTTTGTTGGGGGATTGGACAAGGATGCTAATGAGGATGATCTTAGGAAAGTCTTCAGAGAAGTTGGTGAGGTTACTGAAGTCAGACTTATGATGAATCCTCAGACTAAGAAGAATAAAGGATTTGCATTCTTGCGTTTTGCAACAGCAGAACAAGCAAGACGAGCGTGTACTGAACTGAAGAACCCAGTGGTACTTCCTTAATCATGCTGTTCTCCTAGCTATTGTTTTTTTACTGTATTGAATTGTAAATTCTTGACAACCATATTCCAGGTTCATGGAAAGCAATGTGGTGTTACTCCAAGTCAAGACAGTGATACTTTGTTTTTGGGTAACATATGCAAGACGTGGACAAAGGAAGCAGTAAGTCAATTAGGAATCCATAAGCATATTTATGTGCTTTAGATTCTGGGAGTTGGTTAGTCTCTTCTTACTTATATTTGATGTGCTTCCAGTTGAAAGAGAAGTTGAAGCACTGTGGTGTGGAGAACATTGACGATTTGACATTGATTGAAGACGCTAACAACCAAGGGATTAATCGAGGTTTTGCCTTCTTGGAATTCTCCTCACGATCCGATGCCATGGTTGCTTTTAAGCGTCTACAGAAGAGGGATGTCATGTTTGGAGTTGATAGACCTGCTAAGGTTTCCTTTGCAGATTCCTTTATTGACCCCGGTGATGAAATCATGGCTCAGGTATATACTTGGATGAGCTTTTCTGCTTGGTTGAAATGATCACAATGCCTGGTTGGTTTAGATCATATTGTAGATCATTGTACACTTGAATTGTGGTCTATCATGGTGCTGGTAACAGCTTGAACAACTAGAATTGTTTTCTTTGTGATATATTGTTGTTACTTCTATTTGTATGTTTTATAGTAGTTGATTTATATTTTACTTGGTCTTGGTATGAATAGAAAAAGAGTTGACGCCGAGGTTTAGAATGTTCTGTTTTCTACCTTGCTCTGATCTCCGACCACTATCTCATCACTTTGCTCTTACATACACATATTTATTTATTTAAATGTATTTGCAAACTATCTTATTATTATTTTTCTTTTGGGAGGTAATATATAGGTCTTTAATTCATATCTCCTTATGATGCAACACATTTTTTATGCTGTTGTTATTCATAATCTTGGTTCAGGTTAAAACTGTGTTTGTGGATGGTCTTCTTGCTTCTTGGGACGAGGATCACATTCGGAAACTTCTTAGAAAATATGGGGCAATTGAAAAAGTTGAGCTAGCCCGCAACATGCCATCTGCTAGGAGAAAGGATTTTGGATTTGTTACGTTTGATACACACGATGCAGCAGTTAATTGTGCTAAAAGCATCAATAATGAGGATTTGGGTGAAGGAGATACTAAGGTTTTGTTCCCTAAAGATAAGTTGTTTCTCTATGTTGTTGTGCCTCTTTCAGCAAGTGCTTAATGGTTCCGTATTTCAGGCTAAAGTTAGGGCCAGGCTTTCCAGACCACTCCAAAGAGGCAAAGGTAAACATCCTTCTCAGGGAGATTTTCGGCCTGGCCGTGGGCCGATTCGAGGTGTTAGGAGTCCATGGAGCCGTCCAGTTCCACGTAGTATCCCCTTCCACCGAACAAGAGGTTCTGGACCACGTCTGCCACCTGTAGTCGATCGTGGTTTCAAAAGGCCTGCTAGTATTCGAGATAGACGACCAGTTATGACAATGCCTCCAAGGAGCAGACCACCGGCTCCCATACCGAGGTCCTATGACAGGAGACCACCTGGTATTTATCGTTGTAAGTTCCATTTAGCTGTAAACTTCTCTTGCAGTGTTGACAAATCTTTTTCTGCTCAGTTCCAGTTTATCCCAAGAGTGGTTTGAAGAGGGACTATGGTCACCGTGAGGAGCTTCCCCCTAGGAGCAGGGCTGCTACAGACTATAATTCTAGAGTTCCACCGGATAGACGCTCGTCATATAGGGACGACTATTCTCCTCGTGGATCCAGTTACCCTGATCTGCCAAGAGGTGGTACGTCTCGCACTGCAGCAAGAAGACCTTATGTTGATGATACTTACAGCCAAAGGTATGAAAGGCCACCTCCAACTTACCGTGAGGGACGAGGGCGTGAATATGATTCTGTAGCTGGGTCAAAACGTCCATATGCTGCAGTGGTAACTTCTGTTTTGGAACATATTTCTGTATAATGCCATTTTCAATTTCACACTTCTGAAACTTCTATCGAAGTGAAATTTGACATTGACTATGCATGCAAGGACGATGCTCCTCCACGCTATGCTGAGGCAGGAGTGCGCCATTCACGGGCTCGTTTGGATTATGATCTTGGTGGAAGCACTTCTCAATATGGGGATGCTTACAGCGATAGGTTTGTTATCATGTATATGCTTGAAAAACATAAATGTAACTCTGTTTCCTTCTCGGATCCTGTGCCCTTGTTTTTGACTTCGGCCTTTTCATATGATTTGCAGGCTTAGTAGATCAAATCTAGGATATGGTAGTAGCCGAAGCTCCCTCTCCAGTCAAGATTCTCATGGGATTTACAGTAGTCGTCAGGGAATGAGCTATGGTGGAGGTACATTCTATGTTGCAAATTAACAAGTTTATTGGTGAACTGCTTTTGATCTCATATTCTAGAAAAAGAATGATTAATCCCTTGGAATATTTGATATGCATGGGTGGTCATTCATATGACATGTTGTGCATGCTGTCTTCACTGCAGGCTCTTATGGTGGTAGCGATATTAGTGGGATGTACCCATCAAGCTATGGTAGTGATTACATGTCCCGTGGAAGTGATGTACGTTTTATTATGATCTTACTTTTCTTCGGAATTACTGTTTTCATGTACTTTCTAATGCATGCTTGTTTCTGGAACTTTAGGTTGGTGGTAGCTCTTACGCATCACTCTACTCTGGACGGAGCATGGGTGGTAGTAGTTATATGGGAAGTGGTGGTTCTGGGTCATACTATTGAGGTATGCCCTTTTGTTGTTTCATATAATCTTTCTGAAATAGTTAAATAAGGCAAATGGAAGCTTTGTTATTTTACCTATGAATTGTTTTCGTCTAAATCACGATTGCCCAAGTCGTAGCTTACATTTCTTAGTGACAAGAATCGTGCTTGATGGAAAAGGAGCATTGTTGTTACTTTTGATTTGTCTATGGCAGAGATTGGATTGAGAAGAGGCTTCTACAGAATGTAAGATTATTTGAAGGTTGGGAGTTTTCATACTCAAGTTTCGGATGAAGCATTGTATAAGTATAAAGCCTCTCTGTGGTTCAATGAGAAGAAACTCAAAGACAAATTTCTGTAGTGCTGGTGTATTGCAGCAGACCATCTAAGATCTGCATTTAGGATATTTTATCTTGGTACTTCTCTGCTGTAATGGAACTCTGAGATTTTCAGAGGTTAATAGACTTGTTCAATACGCGTTACCTTATAAATGCATGTTTACTAGTGCTATCTCCTTGATTTGCTTGTAAAAGAGGTGGTATGTAACATTTGCTTCAGAGGGTGAGCATAATGGAAAACACTACAAGCTATGTTGCATTTACTTAAGGACAATTGTCTCCATTACTAGATGGATTTTATTGGATGAGCAAGAACTTCCAGCTAGAAAGCGTTTTTCTTTTCAATTTTTTTTCAAGGTTCTACCCTTGATAATTTGGAGATTCTGGGAATAAGTTGGCAAAGGGCATCTATGAAGCTTCCGGCAAGTTTTCTATAATATTCTCTGATGATTAAGCAATTGTGGATTGACCTTCTTTTACAAATTTTAGACTTGAGACGAGTTGGCTTTGTGTTTTATATTCAATAAGAAGTTAGCAGATGGATGTCCTAAATTTGGATCCTTGGGGTGACTTTTTTTTAAGAAGGAACTTGAGCGTCTCATTTGAATTAATACGATTAAAGGCTTTGTTCTTCTGGACTTTATTCTATGGCGAAAAGTGTTTGAAAAAAGCAAAATTACCAAGCTAATGGCAGCAATCAGCCTTTTCAATATCACATCTGTTGGGCCTGCACGTGATATGGCAGGGTACCACCTCTTCTGTTCTTGGCAGCACTGGTTTGTTTAGGTGATTTTGCTGTATTGTGCTGTTGTTCACGTCTTTCTTTAGTATTCATCATGGATCTGTGCTGTATGGTGCTCTTTCCTCGGAATCATTTACTTCAGTGCTTAAGAAAGTATACCAGGTTTTACTTGAAATGAAGTTTAAATCCATCAAAATTGTTTGCATCAGTGACATGTCTCCGAGTTTTTGACAGACCTATAGTTTCGGTTCACCTGATGATAGGCATGGACATAGAACATGGTTTTTGGTTTACTTAATGTTGGTGTGGGGCAATTGTTATTGATATTATTCTCTTGTTTAAAAGCTCTGAATACCTGAAATCTTTTCCCTAAAATATCGCTCTAAGGAGTGCTGTATGGGACTAATAGAGGTTTTCTAAAGGTTACCTGAATTGCAGAGGAACATTTTCACATAAGTCGAACTTGACCATGACCCTTTGGTTTGTGTTGATACTTCGTTGCCTAGTGATTCTTGAAAGAATTAGGACAAGTAGTTATAATACATCTATAATTTATTGGCCAAGGGATATGACGATACAGTCGTACAGTACTGGTTTTTTATAGCTTGCTTGGCTAAGCTTTTAAGTGCTTATAAGTAGTGTGCCCCAAGGAATGCATGGTTAAAATTTAGGTAAAAGTTGTGGGTCGTGCGGAGTTTGTGGATAAGAATAGAGTTTGACAAGCTTACAAGCAATTGTAAGCTTTCCAAATATGCACTTAATATGGATCTCCTGATAGGAAGTTTGTGGCTGTGTTCATGAGGCTAATCTCCGTATTTTTAACTCATACTGAAGGTTAGTTTTAGTATAATCAGGTCGTTCATCAGAAAGGGTAGCATATTCTTCTTTTTTAAATATGTTCTGCATTGTTCAGGAACTGTATGATATATATGCTCTGGGTTGAATAAATTCTCTCTTATAACCGGAGCTATTATCATTGTTAAGCTTGTTTGGATGAAGCATCACTTTATGATGTGTTTTACTTGCATTATGTCGAATCCCACTTTTGCAAATCAATTACTGTTGCGTAGTTAGGAGCCAAAGATATGTTTTCATTTGATCAGATCATAATATGGCTTGCTATGTGGTGAATTCTGCTTTGACAGTAGACACAGTTGAGATGCTTTTCGACTTGACCTCCCATTTTCCATATTTGTTTTACTTTTGCATCCCGCAAAATCATTATTAGCCTGTTGTACACTTGATCCTTTAATGTCTAAGCTGAAGGGTTTAGGAACACGAAATTTCTCCGGGAAGCATGGAGGCTTTTCATCGTCACTTTTGCAAGAGGGTTGTAATTCTTGTATCTTATTAACTTGTGCTTGGGTTGTAATTCTCTTTGCAGCAGAATATAATGAAATGAAATTTGTCTTCTTTTTAATTTCATAATTGACTGTCTAGGTGAAGAGCTATGATTTTTTGTCATGCTATGATGATTTACTCATTGTAGAATGTGCAACTTAATTTGTTTCTTGGGAGGTCTTAATTGCTATACACTTTTCTGATTACTTGTTTGGTAACCCATTTAATAAAGGAATATTATTATTTAGGCAACTCTTTACCAGTATTTGTAAATGCCATATGACTAAACTGGTAAATAAAGAATATGATTAAAAAAAAGAATAAGAAACCCAAAAATAAAAATAAAAAAATGAAACCCATGCTACGTCACCACCAATAATTTCAAGGAGAAAAACCAATCTATGTTCCAAAAGAAGGCGAAACTCCATGACTACCACCGGGTGCAATGCAATGGCTGATTTTGAGACAATCGTTATACCTCAATCTCTCCATATTGGCAATACTACCCTCGTGGAAAAATGTTCAATGAACGTGTGAGTGTATTGCCGGAGTTTGTAGCCACCCCACCCAGCCAAGCCCACTCCATTTAATGGTTGATCATGGGGATGTGGAGGATCCTTCAATGGCCAGCCTGAATGAGGTTCTCCAAATTGGCAATGGCTTGTTGGCAACGACGACTATGGAATTCAATGGTGGGTTTGGTGTGGTGTATCAAACTTTTGGTCGACCCAGATCGGTGTAGTTGATATCAATTGGAGACCTCAACATTGATATGATATTGTGAACCAAAGGGGGCTTTGAGATAGGTGTGAAAGGGAGAACTTGGCTTGGCTGCTGTCCTTTGAGCGGAAGGAATGACCTAACGGTGATGGGTGCTATAGACAATGCAAGCGAAATGGTGAGTGCAAGGGATGAGCACGGTCCAGTTCGGTTCTAACGAGAACCGAATTGGACCTGAAATTTTCGGGTATTTAGTAAGTGGAACTGTCGGATCCAAATATAATTATGAACCGTTCGAGTTCGTTTAGATTTAGTTTAGTTCCATTCGATTTTCAGATTATGTACTATAATTAATTTTTTTAATATTTACAAAGCTACATTAATTCAACCGATGACATGTACAATTTTAGCTTTTAAAAAATAACATAGTCCATTTGTATGTGCCTTTTACGTCCCTCATTCGTGAGTTCTTTATATATTTGATTATAAAAATCACAGGAAGATGACGATAATGATCTTACAATAATTAAGTGAGATGCGGTCGAGCATCAATTCAATTTCTTCAAAAGAAATAGCACTACGATAAAATAACAGATTTAGATAAAATTTAGGGCAATTTGATTAAATTGAGTTTGGACTGAAAATTAAAAATAGAAATTTTTTATTTTTGAGTTAGCAAATTTATTTATAAAATAACAAAATAACATGGTTTAATTAACATAAATAAATTTAAAAAAATTGGGGAGATTCGATTTTTCAGTTTTTAATCTAGAATTGAGAATCGAACTGAACCTGTCAGTTCTCGATTTAGATATTCATTTGAATATTTAACTAAAGAAAAATTGCCTGTTTTCTGTTCAGTCCAGGTCCAAGGTTTGGTTCAAGAGTTTTGTTCAGTTCTAATCGAAATTTTTCGGGTAGTTAGTAAATGGAACTGCGGGGTTCAAATATAATTTTGGAATCGTTCGAGTTCGGTTCCATAGTATAATTAATTTTTTTAACATTTATAACAATATTACAGTTTGATATGTTCAATCTTAGCTTTTACAAATTAATGTATTCCAATTTAATAACATATAAATAACAAGTTGTCCAATAAGATTAATTTATCAATGTATACAAATAACAAAAAATAGATAGTAAATTAGTAATACTAAAATATCGGTGATCCATATAAATTAGAAGTCATAAGCTTATAGAGATAAAATATTTTAAAGTATTGCTAATACAGTAGTATTTACTTACCAACTATTTGATTTAATCATCAATTGATTGACTTGTCATATTAGATATTAAGAAAATTCTACAAGCAAGATTGAAAAATCACAATTAACAAACATAAATAAATTAAAAATTGTTCAACTAATAAGATTTAATAAGAAAAAATATAATATATTTTTTATTACATGTCTCAATGCTCTCATAGAACTCAGTCTCTTCATTGCAAACTCTATCTTTGATATTTTATTTTAAAAAAATAAAATAAATTGATTTATCTCATATATAAAAATTTAAAAATTTAAAAAAAAAATTTAGTTCTTATTCGATTCTTCAGTTCTGGGTCTAGAATCGAGAATTGAACAGTACCGTCGGTTCTCGATTCAGATATCCGTTCGGATATTTCACTTACGAAGAATCGCTGAGTTCGATTCCGTTCGATTCAGTTTGATTCGGGATATATGCCCAACCCTAAGCCCTAGTGAGTACAAATCTTGTGTATCAATCCACTATCGATTGTGAGTGGGAAAGCGTTGGCTGGTTTATCGTGACCGTGGATGGCAGCCGAATGAATTGAGTGGTGGATAGAGTGAGAGAACAAATACAGAATAGATAGAGAGATGAGTGAGAGGGTTACTTTGTGCATGGTGGATGGAGGTGGAGTGTACTTGATTTTTTAAATAACATTTTTTTGTACTTAATTATTGAAATGAGAAGTTAAAAAATAGTTTTGTAATTTCCTTTGTAGAGAAATACATCCAAAACCAATTATAATTTATTGTTTGTAATTATATTTATAATTAGTAAATTAAAACTAGGCTCTCTTAACATTTCATGTAGTGTAGTTATGAGTCGTTAATCTCTAACTGAGTTTTTGGTCTCCAATCTATTTAAATTTGTTAGTTTGGGTTCCCATGTGTATAAAATTTCAATTTAGATGTTAAAATTGCAATCGACGGTAAGTCGAATTGAAGATAAATGTCATGCGATTTTAACGTATAACCACATTGTGTGAAAGGTTAGAGAACCTAATCCTAATTTACCATATATTCTTCTTAGTGGATAATCTTTGATAATTATAATTATATATACTTGTTTTGTTTAATTTTATTTTGGTGTTAAATGCTTAATAAACACACAATTATCTATTTAAAATCATCATGCTTTAACTCAGTCATAGTCTAAATTTTCAAGTCCACGTCATGACGTCAACAAAGTTTCGTATTAGTATGTCGACTTTGTAACATAAATCCATTAATATTTGGGTACTCATTGTCAAAGATTTTAATTTATTTTCTTGTTAATACTAATGTAAATTACTTCCAAATCATTCATACCAAACATGTCATGAATGGTAAGTTCAAGTAAGCAAAAGTACTTTGATAATTAGGAGAACTGCCATTGGTCTCAACTTCTATTCAAGTAGCAAATTCATCCTTGACTTTTGAAAATGAGAAAGTTAGTCCCTCAAGCTGCACAATCAATTCCAATGATGAAACACTCCAAATATTTGTTAAATTATCACGTGTTCTTCTTGGAAAATATGTTGAACTTCATGTTTTTAAGCACTAGACTAAGTCAAACAATAACAATTTAACTCTATAAAATCAAACACGTAAGAATCACATGAGAATCAAATGTGGATTAGTTGTCTTCATTATTATACTCCGATTATGTACTACAATAAAAGATCGAGAATCAACTACGTAATTCTTCCCCTTCCCAAATATTGTGCCAATCACAGCACATTGATTGATATATATATATATATATATATATACATGTAACATACATTGTTAATATATGTGTATATATTATGTATCTATATATAAATCTCATGTAGAGCACATATATCGCGAGTGTAATTTGGTAGTTGATATCCTGTCGAAGCTGTGAGCATCTAGTGATTCATAGATCTGGATGAATTCTACCGCAATCTCATCATCACTTGGAGGAGCTTTGCGTATGGATAAACTGGGGATTCCTAGTTTAGGAGGTTTTCCTTCTCACAGTTTGACTTTAAATCTTCCAATGTTGTTTTAGATTACAAGGAGATTGGTTTGCCTTGATTTTGATCGTGAATTTCAAATCTTATGTAATTATGGTATTCATTCGCCACAATTAAGGGTTTATTAATAAGAAAATATTTTATCAAAAAAATAAAAATATGTAAATCTAGATCAAGAAGGATTATTTTGTTCTTTTTTGTCTCTGTCCCTCTTGGGGTGAAGGCGTGAAGCTGTCACATGTCCAACTACAGTTGCGTATATGCTTGCACATGCAATGTGTTCCCCGCCAGAATCAAATTACAACTGTCCCACTTGTCTTCACCAGAAAAAATTAAATCATTCACTTTTCTACAAACGCACCTTTTATTAGAACCCACTCTCACCATTCATGTCGCTTTCCATATCGGGTCTTTGCATCACCCTGTGAATTTTTAGTCACTCTACTGATAAAAAGAGTATTGGAATCTTGCTAGGATAAGAAAAAGTTTGTTTGTTTCCTTTTTTCCTTTTGGGCAACAAACAAGAAAGAGTAGATCTAGCACAAGAATCCACTTCCTAAAGTTTCGGCTTTCGTGCTTTATGCCCAGCCATTGAAAGGTGAGTAAAATGCCATAGACAAGACTACCTGAGGGCGGGTCGAGTATTATCAAACTTACTACCATTTTGATGAATAGCTAGATCTAGGAGTATAGCATATACATTCAAATAATTTACAAAATAGACAACAATATCTGTATATTACTTCCAAATATACCCCAAAACATGGCTAGCTCAAAATCTTGAAAATATTAAGAGAGAAAATAAGGACTTGGTACAATTATGGGCTTAAATTGCCAACCCAAAGAAAGAGGAAAAGAAAAGAAAAACTACTACCTCTAAGGCACTAACCTACCTGCATCAAGAATTCAATGACATTGTATGGTACATAATACTAGATAATGCAGTAGACAAGATTTTAGCTTCTTTTTTCGTCTAGTACTTTATAGTTGACATGCCCAAACACGCTAAAAATGCATTAAGCTTAAACAGCAAGTTGACATGACCAAACACGCTAAAAAGAAGCATTAAGCTTCTTTTTTCATCTAGTACTTTATAGTTGACATGACCAAACACGCTAAAAATGCATTAAGCTTAAACAGCAAGTTGCTGCTGCTGCTGATGGGACGATTCGTCTTCATTGAAACACAAATGGAGGTTTGATGATCTTACTGTACATAAGGAGGATTCTGCCATGTCAACATGAGGCTGCATCATTATCATCTCTCTTTGAAGATATGAACAATATGCATAAAAAGTGTTGGGTTTCACATTCAAGTTGAATCCCAATCCAAATAAGAAATCCACTTCAAGAAAGTTCATCTCATTTGTGCTGATTCCTCCAACTTTAGCATAGTAAGCATTGTTGTAGTATCTGCACATTTTATGGCCCACAAAAGATAAATATGAGTCATGTTGATTAAATACAAATATCATATTTCGAAATGCTACATCATAGAATCGAAAGTACAACGAACAAGTTAAAATATAGTTTACATCATGTCTTGTTGTTTCTTAATATTGTCTAGTACTAAATAGTCGACTTTTCTAAAAAACCCAAAAAGAAAATTACTGGTCCAATTTTGCATGCATTATACTATTGCGTATACTGTTAAGTGAAGTATAAAACTTCTAAGTCATTGTTGGAATGTAGCTTTCAGAAATGAAAGTAAGATTGAGACCCTTGATGCCACAATGAATGACTGTCCTGTCTAATTTGAAGAACTAAAAATATATAATAAAAAAATAAATTAATAGAAAGTTGTATTGATCTCTTTGATTGCTGGATCTAACTTATATCTTCTTGAGATAATCAAGAATTTAACTCAGAAGAACTTATAATCACAAACCCTCTAAATGGAAAATTTTAAACATTGCTTTAGTTTACTATTTGGGTTCTTGTACAACAAAAACAAATAATTTAAGTCTACTAAATAAATCATTAATAAAAAATTCTTTTTCTGGAGTTCGAGGCGAATCGATGAAAATAAAGAACTAGGATCACAATTAAACACATAAAAAAACTGCATTAATTCCAACATACTAACTAAAATTCCCAAAAAAATTCGTAGTCCTCTGGATCAAACTGAATTCCAGAAGCATCTACAAGAAAAATATCGTGAAAATAACAAAATTTCCTTGAGAGAAAACTTACATGTCATCCATGAATTTTGCTGCAACCATAACACTAGTGATGAGCAGGCGATGAACATTGAAAGAATTGATTGGCAAGGTGGGTTGGTGCTGCGTGAACCGATCAAGATACACATAAGCAACGACATAACAACAAGGGCTACAATTTGCATATTTGAAAATTCTATCCAAATAAGTTTGAATTGAGATAGTTGGTCGAGTTAGGCCGTGAAAGACAGAGAATTTTTGGGTTTGGCAACTTGGGTTTAGATCGTTCGATTCGGCCACCCGGTGGAGGAGAGAAGAGAGGAAACTGATGAGTTTAGGCATCACATTTGGGCTCTCTAATTCCGCCATTGTTGATTTGAAGGTGAATCTTGAAAGAGGGATGAATTTGTTATGACGTTGAATATATGTGTTTGTTTTTCCTCTCTGTATATCTAACAACCTGTACGGTGGTCGTTGGGTGGCAAGTTAGTCGAGTTTACGAAAATGTCCTTGGAAATTTAAAATATGACTAGAACGTCCTTGTCCATAGTGAAATCAACTGAAATGGTGTGTTAATGGTAGGGATGGCAGCGAGTCGGGTTGGCTCGCGAGCTTAAGGTCCAAGTCCGGGCTAGGGAGAATCGGGCCGAGTTAAAGCTCGTTAAAAATTTTGAGGATCGGCTCGGGCTTTTTTACGAGCCGAACCGGGCCGAGCCCGGTCCGGCCCGAATTTTATTATTTTTTTAGTTTTTTTCTTTAAAAAATTCATTATTAATATATATATATATTTTTTTATCTTTTTTTTTCGTGGATTGAAAAAAATCCGTGACACGGGCCGATCCCCAAAAATGAGGCTCGACCCGAGTCTTGGCTCGACGTCCCGAGCCACGAGTCGGGCCCGGATCGAGCTTTTCACGGGCCGAGTCCAGCGGCCCGAGCCGACGAGCCATTTTGCCACCCCTAGTTAATGGTAGTCTCTTTGGCTTATTTTACGGTGGTTCTTTACTTTGAGCTGTAAAAGAAGTGGGAGGGGGGGGGGGAGGGGGGTGGAATTGATTACAATGGGCTATGCTTTTTGGTGGGAAAACGAAAAATGAAGAAAGTTTCATAATCTTAGTAAAGACGACAAAATATTTCGTCTCAATCTATCTAGAAATCGGGGTAGACGATGGAAACATGGTCTCGGCTTCAACTCCTACTCTTATTATTTTTTTTTTTTTAAAGTTTAAATTATATTTAAATATAAATAAATAAGTAAACAGACGATAAATAAGTTTAAATTATACATATATATGTTTGATTAATTCCCAATCGATAATTTGGTTTAATCTAATCTTGATTAATACTATTCTTAAAAGAGAAATTTTTTGTATCACAATAATAACTTTATTGTGATGTTTTCAATGCAAGAAAGTTGATTTGGCCTTTTCGAGGCACGCGTTCGAAGGTGACTCCTTGAATAAATAAGAACTTTGTATCCATGTCTTTCTCACATAGTGCATAATAGAGGATATAGTAGTAATAAATAATATATTTAGCTATGTTCGATTTAGTTAAAAATTAGATTTTTAGTAGATTTTTGATAAAAATTGATAAAATATGTTATGAAAAAGTTGATAAAAGTTATGGACCCCATAAAACGTGTAGCTGAATAAGCCACTGTTTGGTAGCAGTTTTTGGGGAGAAAATGCATTTTTGAATAGTTGATTGATGGAGAATGTGTGGTTAAAAATTAAGGAAAAATTTTGTATTTACGTGTAATATTATTTTATTGAAGAATGCGTGATTGAAAAGAAGAGAGAAAAAATGCATTTTGAAAAAAAAAGTCTACCAAACATGGGTTAAATGAATTTTGAAAAAAGGGAGCCAAACAGTGCAGTGCCAGTGATAGAAGAAACTACTATTTTCCGAACTACTAAATTTATGAATTGTTCAGTTTAATTTAACGTATGATATGGTGAAAATGTACATGTACAAAGTGTGTCGAAAGAAAGCTCACTTCAGAATGGATGCAATTATTGGTGACACTTAAAAAAACATGAAGGATACAATGGCCATGAAATGAAACAGAAGTACACAAAATATTAATGCAGACTTTATAGTAAGTTGTCTATTTTTTGTCGTATATATTATGTTAATGTAGGACTATCAAGAGGTTAAACTTGAACCCGAAGGACCATTTATTGGATGAATAATAAGTCGACTAGTTATCCTTTTGTAATAGTTACACTTGTATTGAGCGCTAAGAATTCTGAACACTTACAAGTTACAATCATAGTTATTAAATTTGAATCAGACCGATTGATTCGATCAGAAAATTGATAAACTGGAGCATGGTTGGATCCGATTAGTATATTTAGATCAATTAATAATCAAACCGACTCACAGAATCCGGTAGTTCCATAGTGAGAATTGGCTTATTCATGACCTCATCGTTGATTCACGACCTTAATATATATATATATACACACACACACACACATATTATATATATGTATGTATGTATATATGCGCTTCTTTTTTGATACAAAAATTGTTTTGTTTTGAGTTTTGATTTTTGATGTGACAATGATCTATTGATTAAACCAATGACCATGTGACTAGTCTAGTGCTTTGGCCGAATTGATGATCGGACACTGTGGTCCCGTTTGACCCACATTTTCATTTTCATTCTCATTCTTCTACTTATTTTCAACCACACATTTTTCAATAAAATAATATTTTTCATCACTTCAATAACTTTTCCTTCTTTTTCAACTACACGTTTCCCATCATATCACTATTTTAAAATTCATTTTTCTCAAATACACTTTGTGATAATTATACTTAAAATATATTTAATACGTTCCTATTATAAATAAGTTCGTGTTACTATCAAGTATCAACAACCTATTTTCATTTATTTGTTTCTTTTATCTTTTTTGTCGTAATGAATATATAGTTGAATAATATTTATTTATTTATATTTTTTTGAGAACGAAAAAAAGATTTTTTTTAATGAACTTTGGAATAAAATGGATAATGGAAACAAAGTAAAATACCAAGCTGGGTAAAGCTTGTTTTTGTTGGAGTAAAACAAAAGAAAAGCACGTTCATGTCTAATTCAATTTCTATACACAGCTCTTTTATTCACTGTATTCACCCTCAAATTCGTCATCCATGTGCCTATCCCCATCCCACCATTCGTAATCGAGTAGAGTTGTAAAAGTGGATCGAATCGTCCAAATTTTAAATTTTTAAACATCTTTTGTCGTATAAACATATTTAATTTCAACATTTGATATGACACCCTTTCTTTCTTAATTTTATTCACAGTAACATAATATAACAGCATAACGGTTAAGATAATACTTGGAGTACGTTTTATTGAAAATGTAGAATTTAGGTGGAAATAAAATGAATTATAGGGAATTGAATTGTCTAAAACTTGTTTACAGAGAATTGTTGATTAATTATATTTGATTGATATAATTTTTCACTCGATTTTTTTTGAAATTTTGAATCTTTTTGTATGCGTTTGACTTTATTATTATTATTATTTTATGAAAATTGTCCATTAAAGTTATAATTTTTTTTTTACCATTGGGTCTAGAATTTATTCCAATTTTTTTAAAAAAGTATACCGAATACCATTTGTTTGACTTTATTTTCATGCAAATTGTCAATTAAATGGATAATATATATATATATATATATATATATTTTATCATTGGGTCTGCATTTGTTCCAATTGAAAAAATAAATAAATTATTACCTAGAATTGCCTAGCAATTTAAGGAAACGGTGGAAAATGGGTGCGTGGGGTAGGGGCGGGGGATTACAATTACATAGAATTTGTTGGCCATCAAACAAGCTTATTTTGTCAAACTGGAAAATAGTTTCTTACTTCCATGGAATTAAACGGCCATCAAACATGCCCTCAAAGTAATTAAGGAAGAAAATTAAGTTAAAATTTTATTCATTATCCAATGCAACATTGTGATTGATGCAACGGAAGCATCAAGAACGAAGAATAACACCTTAATCTAAATCCGTCGATTGGATAGAATATCGAAAAAAGATCTTATAATGGAGGAATTTAATAGTTTGTATTAACTTATTATAGAAAAAATCGAGGAAAAACTACATCTTAACAGAGTTTCAATAGTACAAAACCTTAAATTAAATACTAGGAGTACAATATAAAAGCAACCACATAAGGCAGATAAAATATCACACTTTATACTACATCATTCTCTTCAAATTGGAGAATATTCGTCCTCGAATCTCAGATTGCATCTTCAACCGATACCTTGTAATGACAATAAATTTAATGCATCATTAGCCAATATCTTCAATGCAATTGTTCGCTTCATGCCTCCTCATTAAAACATGAATTATGCTACTTGTATATAAAAATGGTACATAAAATGTTGTGAAGGGAAAAAATTTGATGAAAAAGTTGACTGTGTTTTAAACTGATAAATGATAGAGTGACATATGACATTATGTAATCCATTATGTAAAACTTGATGTACAAGTAACAATGTCCTTAAAACATTCACTTCAAATTTATCACGACAAGCGGTGGCAAAAAAAATAAAAACATAAAATTCCTACGACGATATAAGGACAAAAACACCTGACAAAATAAATACTAGGAACGCAATATACATAAAAATGAATGAAGTAAAATATCAACAAACGTATTGTATTTGGAATGTAACACCATATAGACTGGACATACTATTAAGTGAGATTTTAATTTATTTGTTAATATCGTCCAATATAATAGAAAGAAATGCAGGATCCATGTGGTCATCACACGTCACAACAGTCAGCCCCTGTTTGATTTGAGCCAGTTATTCAAATTTTTTTTTGGATTAAACTAAATGTAAAAAATGGATTACTACATGCATTACTTACTACTCACATTGCATGCAGGCCGCGCATGAATAAAATAATTCGACAATATGGTCTCCATCCTTTATTGTGAGTAGTAAGTAAATGAGTTAGTAAGAGAGTGTAAATAAGTGTAACATTATATATATATTTTTTTTTCCTTCAAATCATTTTTAATTACATTCTTTCAATAAAATAATTTATATGCAAACACAGAACCTTTTAATACTTTTTAACCACACACTCTCCAAAAAAATCACTATTAATTTTTTTTTTGGAAGCTCAAATAGGGGCTCAATACTCGATATGGCCTTCAAGGGGTCCAAAGTTTATGATTATTCTAGCCTAGGACTTGGAATATGACCCTTCACTAACAAAAGTTATATTTGTCTAGGCCCTAAAAAATAAATGCCTAATGAACCTAAATTTTTTTGGAAAATTCCTTGAGTACAGATGAATTCATACAGAAATTTAAAATTTATCTCACATGGTGTGGCCTCACATGATAAAAATAATGTCAAAAACTCCCCACCCACCCTATGATGTGTGTTGTCTGGCAGGTACAAGAATTTAAATTTCTTTACATGTAGCTTACTTCAATTTTTTTTAAAGAGTCAATCAAGTATTGTCATGTCAGTAATTCGTCATAAGTTGGGGGCTCATTTTCACATGTATTCTCTCATGATATAAGGTGTGGAACATGTTTTCTAAATATTATGGCCAAAATTATTTATACATTTGCTCATCTGAATCCAAAATCCCGCATCAATGTGATCCCAATAGTGAGTGAGCAGAAAATAGCCTAATTTCGTACCCAAAATAGTTATATGTTCCTTTCCTAAAGAGGACCACACTTGTTCAAATAAAGGCATCAAATGGTACACGAGTGGCCTCAAGAAAGCCCAACAATTGAGTGGGATAATATATGATCACATCAAGCACTACTTCGTCAGCCCTTAAAGCATGTTTGTCTCTGCTATATATGAAAAAGACGTAACTTTTTTCGAGAGTGTCACGCTTATAGCAAGTTTCAATAAGCTTAGAAGCTCCTTAAATATGCTCTTCATATTGTCAAGAAAAGTAGTTTTGAAGCTATGCCAAGCACGATCATGATATTGTCAATAAAACCCATTTCTGCTTCTTATGTATACTTAAAGCTAAGCCAAACATGATCTTAGTTTGTTATTGGGGAAAGTGAAGTAAATAATGTGACATTGCATTTAAATGAATACATTATTTAATATCATTTAGTTTCCACATAGACGAATGCTTATCACCAATATGAATAGCATTACTCATTCAAAACTTACAAATATAGCCTCAAAGTAACCTTGCCCGCATTTCCTTGGGAAGGGGCCAACAAATTGTCTCCACCTGCTGCCAACAGTCTTTCTTTGGAATTACTGAACGAGTCGATCCTTTTAACTTATAAATAGATAAAATAAATGACAAATAAGTGCATAGTACTGCGAGTCTATTGAAATGTATGATTAAAAATGAAATTTGACAATTTATAAATTTATCTAATGGAGGCTAAACCTAATTCTTACTTTGCGGACAATAATAATCAGAAAAGTAATGAGAAAACACGTATGGACAAACATATTATAGCAGTACACAGTAGACATTGTGCTGAAGGTAGTTTAGATGGGATTGTTCAAATACTATAGGAATAGGTATCTAAAGATATGTTTTTCTCTATCATTTATTTCCTTCAATATTAGACAGGAGTGATAAATTCGATACAATAGTTTAAACTTCCATTCCCAAATCTATTCAAGCTACCCAAGAACTGTAATGTGCTATCAAAATTAAGCAGCAAAAATGTCACACAAACAAGTTTGGCTGGAAAGCAAGAACATTATAGCTAGAACGTACATTACACAAGTAGTCGAGGCCTTCAAATCGTATAGGTTAAAAGTTAAAACGCCTATGAGAAAATCCCCTTCAGACAACGAGCATCGTGAAAGTATAAGCCGTAGTGCTTGGATGACACCACAATACTAATTACTAACAAAGATATCTGAAAGACTAAATACTTTTAAAGATCTTACAATCCTTAAATAGAATACAAGGATACTGTTACAACTTACAATGTAATCAAACTCAAATCGAGATTATCATTTGAAGATCAACATATATATCGCAAATTAAGAATGGAAAAAAAAAAAAAAAAAAAATTTTCAAAGGTTAAAGAAAGAAACCATTAATTGAATCAAAGCGCAAGCACTCACCAAGGAAATATGGTTAGTCTACATGTACACCTCACCGTGTACATAATAGACTACACCCCCTCACATGGAGAGGGCCCACGAATATTTAATTATATGTGGGCTCCCCTCCATGTGAGGGGGTGTAGTCTATTATATACATTATTATGTACATATAGACTAATTCAAGGAGGGTTAGTCTACATGTACACCTTACGGTGTACATAATAGACTACACCCCCTCACATGGAGGAGACCCACGAATATTTAATTATATGTGGGCTCCTCTCCATGTGAGGGGGTGTAGTCTATTATATACATTATTATGTACATATAGACTAATTCAAGGAAATAACATCAAATTAATGATACAAAAGACTCAAACTTGCCTCGAGAGCCATCCAATTGATATCAAACACTTCAATTATTTATTTATTAATTATTTTTTTTTTACCTCTCGATCATATTTAAAAATGTCTGATTTCCTGAGCTCCTTGAACCTTTTACAGAGTTCACATTTGGAGAGCTTTTTTTTTTGTTTTTTTTCTTTTTTTTTTGTGTACAGATCCTATGTACGTGTAATACAAGCGACGTTAAAATTTTTTTTTTTTTAATAAACTATTAAATACTTTTTTATGAGGATGCGATCATCTTTCCGATGATCCATGATTCCTGTAGCATGCCTTATCTCTAATTGAATGATAACTGCCAATTAGACACAAGTCAACGGTCGTCGTTCCTCTTGGGCGGCTCCAATTTTCCTTCAAATTTGCAAATATCAAGCTTCTTCTTGGTTTTTCCACCTGGTTTACTCCTTCAAAACGCTGCCGTTTCCACCTACTATGTCGCTTCTACTTCATCTTCAGCTCTTCACCTTCTGTCTCGCCCTCAGCCAACTTCGATTCGTAGCCTCTCACCAAGAATCCGGTGACTGGCACTGCGAACCCGATGCCGAGGCCCGAATTGTGGCCGAATTTATGCCCGGATTTGTCACTCTTGATGGACATGCTGATGATTGGGCTAATGTAGATGGTTTCGATTTTCCACTCCGCCCAGCTCTCGATCCGGATGAAGATAAGGAGTACAAAGCTGGAAAAATGACCGTTAAGGTATCATTGCTAATTGTTGAAAACAAGATTCAAACAATATAAGTGAATAGATTATATGGATAAAAATAAAAAACTTATATTCAAGTTCCATATAAGAAAAATTGCATAGGAAAATGAATTCGGTATATCTTTGAGATGAATGGTTTTGAGGGAGCTAATAGATGGATATACAAGTTATTGAATTGGAGCCAGATTTGAGAATTTGCTCTGTATGATCCTTTCCTAAGTTTTTTTTTTTTTTTTTTTTTTTTTTTTTTTTTTTTTTTTAAATTAGAAAAAATCGAATACTACATAAAGCCCCCGGAAAAATTTCAATTGAAACAGGAAATATTATAGAGGAAATTAAATTTGAAATAGATACATGATATAAGTAAATGTGTGAGTTTTGTATGTTGTGTTAATAAGTTTCTTGATAATGAATTATAGGCTTTGCATGATGGAAAGGATGTTTACTTCATGTTGCAAGTAGAAGGAGATTATGCGTATTCAAAAGGGTGAGTTTTCCCCCATCAAATTTCAACTTCTTTCTAACTATTGGAAATCAATCTTGCCATTTCTTCTTCTTTTTTTTTGTGTTTCCTTTTGGAAGCGTTCCTTTTTCTTTTTTTTGGAGCTTTAATTTGATATTATACTCTTCATTGTGAATCCCAGTTGACCTATGATTGTATGAATATATTTAGGAAATTAGTTTTGATTGTAAATAGGGCTATCACGAGAAAAGCTTTGAAAGTTTATACAATTATACCCAATTTCTTGACTGGCATTTTTTTATCTCTGCAGTTGTATTGCCAGTCATATTACTGATGATCATATGAATATATTTAGAATATTATGGCAGTCTTGATAAATGCTTTGCCAAAACTTTGATATCGAAGAGTGAGAATAGGGAACCTAGCATTACTTGCATCTTAGACTGTGTCAACGGTGCAGGAAAAAAGAAACTTTTGTTCAGTTTTATAAAATAATAAACCTTCGAAATAATATTGTTCGTGGACATCATATTAATTTATTTGATTATGTTTCCTGGTATTATACCATTTTTCATCATCATACACTCAATTATATAGGTTGTATTCTATCTGTGCTAGAGAAATTTTTTCTTTACAAGTACTATATCAGGGAGCATGTCATCCGGGTACTCCAGCATACACGATTGTCAATAGAATAACTAAACTTACAATTGAAAACTATTCATCTTTAGCACAGATAAAAAAAATCAAACAAACTTAGGGTTAACCACTGTGAGATAACTACCTCAATAGTCAATAATATACATTGGTTTGTTCGATTCCGTGAGTACATATTTGCTCATAGTTTCATTCAATGTAGCCTTATAACTTAAGGTCGGCTTACTTGCATAAACAATTAATTCAAATAATTCTGTTCTTTAATCATGCAGAGATAACTATAAATGCCCATCAGTGGCCCTGATGTTCCAAATTGGTGAGAATGCTTCATATCATGATGTAAGTTGTTTAAGGAAACTGATTTTTTTGTTAGATCGTGACTTCATTTAGTTCAATCTCCCTCTTTCCTTTTTTTTTCTTTCTTTTCTTTTGGTATCTTCAATGTTAAAATGGGTTTGGCTTTGTTTAACAAGATGGGTGGGTGTAAAGAATTACCTGGTACATGCAACAAGAAGACATGCCGTGGATATGAAGTTGACATCATGCATTTCTCCATTGGAAATTCTATCCCAGGAAGACTGTATGGCGGAAACAATGCTGACGGGTAAACTATTTGGGTTGTCAATCATTGTGCAGAGATTTGTAAATTAATTAATAGTGTTTTTCACATGCCATATGAATTCTCTCGAACAGGATTGGTTTGGTTGATATGTTTGCTTGGAATCCACACTGTAGGAACCCTGACGGCATTGGTTCAGCAGGTACTTTGATATTTCACAACGTTTTAGAAACTGAATTTCAGCTGTTAACTGATTAAAATCATTTAAAAGCTTGTTTGGGTTTCATTATAAGTTTCTTATGTTTTAAAGGTCAAAGTCAAATTTTAATTTTAATCACATTTCGTAGGACCCACAACTACTACCCACTTATCCACCACTCATTTCTATCACATTGCAATTTTAGCAACTTATATGACACCGAAACAAGCATATAATCTTGTAATCTGATTTAGGACTAATCTTTCATTCTTATGCCACGGGTTATTGAATTAAGAGTTTGTTGCTTGTGTTTTGTATGATTTTGATCTTGTACTTTCTGACAACCTAGTTAAAACATAATGAATTCCGTAAAATATGTATAAATCATCTCATGATGCAGAACCTAGAGGCACATGTGGACAAGTTAGAGTTGTCAGAAGTTAATATTTGATATTATTATGGGAAGATAATTTCTAAATTCTTGCTAGGGAAGTTGGTCTCTACATATTTTTTAGGTTTTCAATTGGTCATAGTATAAAAAATATGCGTTAAAATCTGGTGTTAGTACACTAGTTGGAACCATATGGATTCACGTAGACACTGCTTTTAAAATTGTCCTATCTTTTGTCTTGAGCTGACTATTTGTGGACCGAAGCATGTAGTAATTAAAAGTTTTTATTTTCTTTACTTTCAGGAAATGAATCTACAGCGATGAATGACTGGAAAGGTGCATGGTGGCATAGCAGTTTCACCACCCATTCAGGTGAATATTTTGCATGTTTCTGAATAAATTGTTAGTTCCTTTTTCCGAACACTGACTGAGGTGCATAGGAGTATCATGGGTAAAAGGACTTCATTTTACTACCAAGTAAATAACTTTGCAGTCCTACCTTTCTGCTTCCTCTTTTGAAGTTTATTTGGTTATCTAGAGTTTTTTCATGTCTAAACTATTGTTGAATGTTTTTTTTTTTTTTTTCCCTCCAATGCATCACTATATTCTTTTTGTCATAAAAGAAATTCTATAACAAAAATATAGTTTTTGTATATTTTTCTCTTGGTTTAGGGAACTCTATTGAAGATAGAAATGTTGAGTATACATGAAGGATCCAAATTTCATATATAAGAGGGGACTATGAATAGGGTGAAGATGAGAAAAACTAGTGGTATGGAAGAAATCTTTAATGAAGTATTGAAATGTCTTGAGTAAGGTGGTATTTTATGGTTGATGAAACTATAAAATGAGATCTTAGAGAGTGAAAAGATGCTCGAGGAGTGGAAGAGTAGTGTTAGTGTGTGTTTACAAGAATGGAGATGGTATTCAAGATTAAGCCCTTGTTTGAGCCCCATTTAGGGGGGGAAATGTATTTTTGAATAGTGATATTTTGGAGAATGTGTGGTTAAAAAGTAAAAATAAGTTTTCGATTTACATGTAAAATTATTTTATTGGAGAATATGTGGTTGAAAATGAGTTTTAAAAAAATGAATTTTTGGAAAAATGGGACTCAAAACAACTTTTAAGTAGCATGGAGTTAAACTATTGTGTTATACTATCAAACTATGGCCTTATGGGACAGAGTGATTGCGCATGGACTAAATTACAATTGAAAGAGACCAGAGAATCAATTTGGAATTATATAATTTAAGTGGTAAAAAAGGACGCATGTAGTGCCAAGTTTAACTAGGTAAGGCTTAGATTGTTCTTGAAGGTAATTCTAGACAGTAAGATGATAATTCCAATGTCTGTGATGAGAATTCTTTTGATGTTTTTAGTAAGCATGGAACCGTTTCTTCTTATCTGTCTTTACAAACTTGCTTGACAGGTTATGTTGAGGAAGATAATCCTTATGCATCATATGGTCAGAAGGGTACATACTACTTTGAATTCACCAGGCCTCTGAGAACCGTGGATCGTCTCCAGCAGGTTGTTTTATCTTTTCAGTTGCTCCTCTTTTCCTACTTGCTTTCTTGTGCACATTCTTTGCTTGCTCATTACAATCACCTTGCAAATTGATATTAGAATTATGAATTCACAATTGCTGGCCTATCAAAATTATTTGACAAACTTGATAAATGGTACTAAAATATACGAGTTGTGGTTGCTTAAAAGAGGCGTACATTTTTTGAAACTAAAATATTCAATTTGTTTTGGGCAAGAAGGTTGAAGCAATCTGAGACTTTCGAAAAGAAAAATGGGAATGATGTTATTAACTTCCTCTGAATAACGAACTTTACCAGTTAATTAAAAGATTGACTTAGTATCTTGGCCAGGCTCTCAAAACTTTGAAGACACTAATAAAAACTTCATTTTCTTTATTTAGGATGTACAATTTACAATAGGCCAATCAAGCAAATTTTCAGCTGCCTTCTGGTACCCTATTGATGGAAATCCATGGCATGGTTCGGGGCATTATACTGTGAGCTGTGATTGGTTACCATTGGACGTGACTCCTGGTTCCTCTACACATGTCAAAGTGGCATCTGGGAGCTCTTGGGATGCTGCCGCTGGTTTTGCTTTCCTCATATCCGTCGTTGCCTTCTGTGTATCCATTTTTGTTGGGTATAGGGTTTCTAAAACAAAAACAGCTATACCGTTTACCCCTATTGATCGTCTTTAACGGGTTTTCTACATTTTTGAGTTTGCCCTCCCTCTCCTATTCTCTTTTCTCCATTTTTACATTCTGATAGATGTCTATAGGATATTCTTTGTAACATGGATTTAGTTATGAGTTCCACACTTACCGGTTTTGTTGTCGATGGAGAGAGGTCAAATTACATACTTCCTCTTGACTTTGTTTTATTTGAACAGATAATATATCAGATTAGAGATTTATTTTGTTCTGCAGTGATGCTTCCCATTTGAATTGCGAACTGATGTTCTAGTTTTAAAGCTCAATTATTTGGAAGAGAGTTTATGACTAGAAACAGAAATAGAGAGGGTTGATTTTGCAAAATTGTTACGAGTTCTACGCTGACCTTACCCGGCAAGTTTGCTTGGGCGTACAATTTACATACAGAGATGTCAAAATGAGAGTAGGATTTTTTATTTATTTATTTGGTTAAAAAAATTCTGACATAATCATATCTCATCACATCATTTGTATGTAAATAATTATGTATATGTAGCACAATCGGCTTATGATTAGAGAGAACTTTATTTATATTCTTGTGTACTTTGTTTACGACGAACCCCTTTTAGGTTGAGTTTAATGGCTAGAGGTATTGAGTTATTTTATTTGAAAGTTAGGACGGTCATAGAGCGAAAATTTGACTCTAGTACCAATATTTCGACGGAAAAAAGTTACAATGAGCTTCAGTGGACACGTTAGTGTGTTCCATGAAAAAAATAATCGAATACTTTTAATATCGGTTTTTCAAATTTAAAGACATTCAACTTTTCTATTAATTTTAATGTTTTTTTATATATTAATAATAGTTTAATTAATTATGATTTTACTAACGTCATCACCTATGACTTATAGTATTTACTTGTTTGAGCCCCATTTTGGAGAGAATAGTATTTTTTTTGGGATAATGTGTGATTAAAAAGAATGAAAAAATTTCGATTTACGTGTACAATTATTTTATGAGGGAATGTGATTAAAAATAATTTTTTTTGTAAAAAGGGGGCCAAACATGGATAAACTTGACAGCGTTAAAATTGAATTCTATAACTATATTATCATAAAATAATGTTTTACCAGTATTATCTTCTCTATTTTTTCTAAGCCTGGAACATTTTAAAATATTAAAATATCTAGACGTTGGACATAATTACTCCATTATACAATTAAATATTTATGGAACGATGCAAGCTTTTGCCCAATGCAAGTCGTTCTTTTATGTTGTCTACTTAGGAGAATTTATCCATCTTACCCCTCACGAATTTTCTATCTCTTCTTTCATGATTCGAACCCTTAATCTCTACCTTGTTAGAGTCGAATCTTAATACCAAATTGAGGTTTGCCCAACAAACTCGAGATTTGATATACTAACTCACCAAGACAAATTCGAGATGTACCTAAAGTTCAATATTTTATGTTGAGTTGTAAATGTTGATTTTTTCTTTAACATGTCAAACCTCAAATTTTCAAGAAAAAGATGCCACTTAGTAACTTCACTAAATTATCTTGGGCAAATAACACGGATGGACTACACACAGACCATTTGAGGGGAAGCAAATGTTGAGAAATTGTTTGTTCAAAATCAACAAAAGTGAGAGAAATGAAAGAAGAAGAAAAGAACATGAAGGGCCGATTTTTGACCTATGTGACCGCATAGGCCAAATGCCATGCGATCGCATATGCTTTCACAGAGACTTCAAGTCCCTGTGTGAGCATAACTATGCGGTCGCATAGTAGAATTTTAGTGATCGTTGGAGAAGATTTTCTATCGTTGGTCACTTGAATTTGGTGCATTTTCAACATATTTTTGGTACCAATTCGTGTATAATATTGATGCCTATATATAAAAGAGCCATGTTCCATGTAAATAACAATGAAAAATATATGATATCAATATTCTTTCCACAAATCAAGATGAAATCCATATTCTAGTAATATTCCTACATTTCTTATTTGCGTTCTAAAGTTTTGGGTAAAAATACTATGTGCTTCAGTATTTCTGCAATAAGACTTGATAAATCCATCAAATCATTTGCCGAAAAATCTTTTAGCATCTCAAATTAACTGACGATGGGGCAAAAATTGTTTGAGGACGACGATAACACGTTTAGGCCTTCCTTTGAAGCTTTGTTCAGATTTGTTGCTAGTTTTGTATTGTTTTCTCTCATTCTCCAAGTGAAATTTTCCAACAATAGATTGACGAAATGCGCGTGGTACCCATATTGTTTATACTCTTTATATGGACTTTGTTCCCCTTTATGCATGTTCACTTTGAATATAAATTTCACATATTCATATGATTTATATTTGTGACAGAACATTTGACTTTAATAAGGTCAAAAATGAGATTTTATTGGAGTTACATTTCTAGAATTGCCCTTGTGATTGACAATCCTCGAAATAAATGGTGCAATAAATTCGTGCTTTGATAGAAAATTGAGATTTTTATTGCGTTCCAAATCATGAGTTCCAAGTTTTACCCAACCATCTAACATTTTCAAGATCTCCTAAAGCTAAATGTGTGTTCGATAAAAGTGCAGACCGCAAGTATACGGATTGCGTTCAAGTAATAAAATTGACATTTTGTGTCCGAGTTGTCAATCTCTCGAGAAAATAAGTAAAAACTATGCGAAAATAAGAAAATATAAAAATATTGGACATTTTGGAAGAAAACGTGGTTGAGATTCATGGTTTCGCTTAACCATCGCTTAATTAATTTATTTACAAACCAATTAACAAATTATTCATTTACGATGTTAGACCCAATTTTTTCAATTTTAGTTAATTACCTCTCTTGAGCGAAATTAACCCTAATTGATTGGTTTAACCTAATATATCTCTATGTCGATTAAAATCAAACAATCACATTCAATATTTGTGAAAATAGTTCAATGGGAAACTTAGGGTTAGAGGTATATCTCTATCCCCTACGCAGACCTAGGATTTCTACTACTTGATTTAAAATGTACAATCTTCTGTCGAACGTTGTACAAATCACTAAACACAATCATTCATTGGTCACATAAATGAAAATGCAAGAAATACAATAGTAGAAACACAAGAAAATAAGCATTTCAATATTAAAAAGAAAATATTAAAATTAATTAAAGTTAGGTTAAATTAATACCATAAATTCCAACACAAAAAAATTAGTTCATGTTATATATATGATAAAAAAAAAAAGTGTTATAAAATAGAGAAGAAGAAGAAGAGAGAATTAGAGTCAATATGTTTGTGTGTATTTTATTAATGACAAAGCCCTATATTTATAGGTAAGAATCATGGATACAATGATAATAATTTCTAGGGCTGCAGGGGTACAATTATCATTTACTACAAACCCTAATAAACTTTCCTTTTACAGCACTCCCCCTTGAATGACACATTACAAAATATCTGCCTCGTTAAAACCTTATTTGATAAAAATTCAATGGGACAAAAAAAATCAAACGAAGGAAAAAGAGTACAGTTATTTTGAAGTAGTAAAAATAAATGCCGCCTCATTAAAATCTTGTTAGGAAAATTCAGTGGGATAAAACATATGCGAAGGAAAAAGAGTACAGCTACTCCCCCTGATGTTAATCACTGAAAATCTTTGAGTTGACGCATTCCAATCTAATTTCTTGAATGTAGATGTTGTGAATGCTTTTGTGAATAAGCCAGTCACATTGTCACTTGAGCAAATTTGTTGAACATCGATATTGCTATTCTTCTGAAACTCATGTGTATGAAAGAATTTAGGAGAAATATACTCCATCCTGTCATCTTTGATATAGTCTCCTTTGAGTTGTGCTATACAAGATGCATTATCTTCATATAAATTTGTTGAACTATCTTTTGTTGAAGTTAACCCGCATGATTTTTGGATATGATGGGTCATGTTCCTCAACCATACGCATTCTTGTCCTGTTTCATGGATTGCAATAATTTTAGAGTGATTTGAGGATGTTGCGGTCAAGGATTGCTTCACAGATTTCTATGATATAGCTGTTCCTCCACGTGTAAACACATATCCTGTTTGTGATTTTACTTTATGTGGGTTAGAGAGATAACCTACATCTGCATATCCAACAAAAGCAGATCCTGACTTTTGAGAGCAAAATAATCTCAAATTAATCGTATCCTTTAGGTAATGAAAAATATGTTTAACACCATTCCAATGTCTTTTAGTTGGTGTAAAGCTATATCTTGTAAGGAGATTTACAGAAAAAGTTATGTCGGGTCGAGTGCAGTTTGCAAGATCAGTTAATGCTCCAATTGCACTAAGATATGGTACTTCAGGACCAATAATTTTTTTTCCATCTTCAAGTGGACGAAATGTCATTTTTCACGTCAAGTGATCGAACAACCATAGGTGATGCCAATGGATGTACATTATCCATAAAAAACTGTTTTAAGACTTTTTCTGTATATGTAGATTGATGAACAAACAATCCTTCTAAGAAGTGTTCAATCTGCAACTTGAGACAAAATTTGATTTTTTCCAAATCATTCATATCATATTCATTTTTAAAATAATTAGCCGTTTTGTTAAACTCTTCAGGAGTTCCAATTAAGTTTACATCATCAACATAAACTGTCACAATTGCAAATCCAATGTTTATTTTTTATTTATGAAAACACATGGGCAGATATCGTTATTCCTTCAACAAATATTCGCTAAGGTGACTCTATTGCATGCTTCCGGATTGTTTCAATCCATATAATGATCTTTGCAATTTAATTGAGAACATGGTTATCGCATATGCATCATTTGAGTTATGCTTCAGGTATATTAAATATTTTCAGAGATAACATTAATAGTTATGACATATGAGTTGACTATCACGTATTTCTAATTTCATGTATCATCAAGATATAGACTCGTGATTTCATTCACGACGATCTTTGAGAAAATCACATTGTTGTGAGTCATACATTATACATCACGACTTTATTTTTTCTCATTTTCTTTTTGCATAAATATATATCTTTAGATTTTTGGATTACAGGTCCAAAAATATCATGTTTCTTTAGTAAATTCAATTTAGTATTGCGTCTTTTTTTTTATTTGGCCAAATATTACTTCGATCGATATATTTTTGACTCATATATTTTGATTCCTCGCGATTCATATATGATGTAGCACATCATGTATTGTCAACAACTTTTCTTTTTCGATTCTATTTCTTACTCTATAACGACATAACTTATTGAGATATCTCAAATTTCAATATATCAGGTACCTGAACCTCTTCAGGGGTTTTATAATTTGTTATGTCTAAATACTCATTAAAAGTGTATGCCTCCTTAATGAGACCATCTTTACTAATTGCTCCATTTTCGTTTGAAGATTTTGTTTGTATTAGAATGAACACATCACGCTTCAGACGTGCCATAGATATATCAAATATAATTATATCAAATTGTCCTCTTACGACATCAATTCGTATTGGAGCACTTTGATCATTTTGATCAGTAAATGCTTCGAAACAAATTATCTTTCGAACTTCTTGTTCGAGTGATCTTTTGCGAGAATTTAGATAATGATGCATTTGTAGATTATTTTCAACTTCTTAATTCCCCCCTAATGCTGAAAGAATTGTTCAGTCAATTTGACAATAATTTTTTTCAGTATTATAAAATATCACCTATTTGGGATAAGGGTTCAAACTATGCATTTATTTTCAGCATTCTTTATTTTTCATCTCAATGCATTGTGATGGGTTGATTTTGCGTATACTGACCCATCAAAATAATTAGATGAAAAATTAGGCTCTGACCATAAGCCAATTGTAATGGAGAGAACTATGATATTGGCAATGATGCGTAATAGAATTACCCAAACAAAAAGGGAAAAACACTTTGTTCTCAATTAAATTAATTGAAAGCATCTAACAAACAATAGTGTTAAATAACTTATCGACATCTCAACTAACACTTATTCAAATATTGAGATTTATGCCCACTTGCATTAATAAGACACAGTCTTGATTATATAATTTGAAAATTATGCTCATAACTTGAGCAATAATTTCGCAAACTTCAGGTTGCGAACACCATACAATCATCTAATATTTGTATCAAATCTATTAGATACAAATAATATTTAGATGGTCAACGTGGTGGGTGACGGGGCCCCATATAACACCCTTATTAATTTTCAAAATATAGTGAATTGAATCCTATTTTAGCTAGTGACGTTTAATGATCAATTGTCGATAAAGAGAACAAATGATATATATGAATTCATTGGATTGAAGAATCTTCTGGTTCTTCATTGAATATCCATTTGAATTTTAAATTTCGCATCATTATTGATCCAGCGATGGTCCAACTGGTCATGCCAATCAAATTGAACTTCTGGTTCAATATAAGGTATATTTCAATTATTTAATTTCGAAGAATATGAATAAACATTATATAGTCATATATCATTCAAGTAGTCAAATTAATCAATGTTCTCGTAACATTAGTTATATGCTTTCCTTCAGAGATAAACACGAATTCAAAATAATATATTCTTCGAAAATGTGATACTTCGAGAACACATTACTTTTAATTATAAATTTTTCAAGAGCAATAGATCAATATTCTTCTGGAATATTGGGATCGTAGTATCATACTCTTCAAGGACAACAACATATTATTATTTGAAATAATAAATTGGATAAAAATTTACTTTTTGAGAGTAAAAATAGAATTTTTTAATTATGCTATTTGAGAGCAAATAGAATATAACTAGAACATCAATATATAAATCCTAATGTAGAAGAATGGATACGTAAAGAAATTGAATAATTTAATTTATGATTTCACATAGAAATCAATTAATATTCTTCTGGAATATTGAAATTGTAATATCATGCTCTTCTAGAGCAAATAATATCAATATAATGTTGTGCTAATTCATGAGCAACAAAATATTTGTAATAGACAGATCTATAAATAACATTTTTCTGGATTATTGAATTGGAGTCTTTTGCTCTTCAGGAGCAATAACGTATTATTGTTTGAAATAATAAATTGTATAAGAATTTACTCATTGGGAGTAAAGACATAATTTTTAATTATCATCTCCGAGAGCAAGTAAAATATTATTAAAACATAAATAATAGTGTGCTACTTCAAGAGCGACGAATTATTATTTAGAAAATATTAACTCTTCAGGAGTCGTGTATTATTTGTAGACTGGGTTTCTTCAGGAGGAACAACATTATATTCATTTATGATATCGATCTAGAAAATTTCTCAAATCATGAAATAAACTAGATCTCATAGAATTCGCTATTCTAGCACAAGTAATATTCTCCTAGAATATCATATGAAATTTAATATACATAAATTTTGAATTCTTCAAGAATGACAAAATATTCTTTTATGGACATTAATAAGTATAGATATGCACTTTATTTGGATAACATAATAATATGAATAGAACATAAAGTCTACTAGCCACATAGATATGGAGGAAAAAAATAAATTAAACCTGGTATGTGGTATGACACGTGAAACGAATGATGACATTGATTAATCACAGACGATGACTTTGATTTCTTCCCATCAATTTATCAATGATTATCGGTGCATAGCCATGGAATTGACCTTCCATTGATTTAAGCTGCTGCCTCTGGTTGTTGAGGACAAATCTATACTAGATAACCATTTTTTTTGAATTAATATTAACATAAGTTATGTGTTTTCCTTCAAGGATAAACACTAATTTAAAATAATATGTTCTTCGAAACATGTGCTATTTCGAGAGCACATTGTATTATATTATTGCTTCTTCACGAGCAATATATCAATATTCTTCTGGAATATTGAAAATTACAGTTTATGCTCTTCAGGAGCAAGTTATATTCTTCATGAATATTAATTAAAATGTTGTGCTATTTCAGAAGCAACAACAAACAATTTATAGTAGACAGATCTTTGAATAATATTCTTCTAAAATTTGAATTATATTTTTATGCTACTTCAAGAGCAATAAAATATTTGTAATAGATAAATCTACGAATAATATTCTTTTGGAATATTAATTATAATATTGTGCTACTTCAAGAGCAACAACAAATTATTTGTAATTGATAAATTTACAATTAATATTCTTTTCAAATATTAACTTTATAATGTTGTGCTACTTCGAGAGCAACAACAAATAAGAATGAATTCAATAATTGATATTTTATTGCTAAAAAAAACAATGACGAAACATTCAATAATTAATCTATTATCACATGTAAAATATTACTTTGAATTTAGTAATCTGAATTGAATGGAAAAGAAAAAATAACGTAAACTTTGTTAATGTGAATTGAAATTTGACGGATTGATGAGCCCATATAGAAGAACGTAATTATTGTATTGAATTTATAAATAAAGGATTTGCAAACTGGGCGGCAAGATTTAAATTGTCGCATGAATTACCAAATTGTGGTATGATTTACCAAATTACAGCATGAATTAAATTTGGCATTATATGTTCATATTAATAAAACATGAAAAGAAATCATATTATATAGGCAAAGTTGCAGAAAAGAAATCATATTACACAGGAATGATGTATACTAATTGATTGTGATAGAATTAACAAATTCAACAAGGACTAATTTGTGCAAAAGCTAGAGCATGATTAATCAACAAAAATTAAAGCATAATTAATTAAGGTAGAATCAAAAAGTTGGTTACAAGAAGCTAGTACATCTAATGATTTAATAATCTATATGATTGCAAAATAAATATGCCATCATCAACTTATGAAATAAATCAGCCACAATTAAATAGCAGAAAATTCAAGAGACAGAGAGTTTGTATAGGGAGAATATTATAATGCATATTATAAAAAAATTCACATCTCGCCAAATTAATTTTGGTGCATGTGATAAATGATTATGTTTATGAAAATCACTTTGATTTTGAGAGACTCGTGCTGATAACGTGTTACAAAATAGAGAAGAAGAAGAAGAGAGAATTAGAGTTAATACCTTTGTGTGTATTTTATTAACGACAAAGCCCTATATTTATAGGTAAAAATTAGGGATACAATAGTAATAATTTCTAGGACTGCAGGGGTACAATTGTCATTCACTACAAACCCTAATAAACTTTCATTTTACAACAAAAAGAATATTTATAACAATACATTACAAATATGTCAAAATAATTGAGAAAATACAAAATTATAGATAAAATCATTTTCGAAACTTGGCTTTGACTTTTTCAAATATTTCTCCAAATCCTAATATGTATTCTCCTTGCACTCTTAAGCCCTGTTTAATTGACCAAGTTTTCTGTGGAAGGTAGAAAATATTTTCCTGCTTTTTATTATTCATCTGTTTGATTGCACTAATTTTCCAGGAAAAACGTTTTTCAACGTTTTTTAAGGTACAAGCGGTTGATGCACAAAATCTAGAAAACGTTTTTTCACCATAGTGGTAAAAACGTTTTCCAATTTTTTGACAATTTTTTTTAACACATTTCAAAGTCAATGGTAAAAAGTTTTATCCTTTAAATTGACAATTTGCGTAAAAAACAAAGCCAAACGAAAAATTTGTCAGATGAAAAATTATACCAATCAAATACCATTAATTACAATTCCCTGTAAAACGTTTTCTAGGCAATTCAATTCCCTGCCATTCATTTTTTTTCCACCTATTTTCCACCCTTACAATCAAACGGACCCTTAATGGTATCCCCAAAATATCAAGGAAATTGGAAAGAAAAAGAAAAGAAAAAGAAATGAAAAGGAAGCAGAAGACACAAGGAAGAAACTCAATACCCAAACCCAGCTGCTGATTTTTAATATTAAAATCACGAATAATTGCAGCCAAGTTCCTGGAGTTTTGAAAAGTTGACAAAAGGGTCCCCAAACCCTATTTTTCATTGAAGGTGGCGCCGAGGCTCTCTCTAAAACCAAGAAAATTACAATTTGGTCCTTAATTTTAATTTTCATTCCAATTTTGCCCTCCATAAATTGCATCCCAAATCCTTCACTTTCTGTCCTTGTATATTGTGGCTCCCAACTTCACAAATTTTGTAAGCTTTTGATAATCTTCTCCTCATTTTGCTTTATTCTCTTTTTTATTTTGGGATTTTGACATTTAAAAGCCATAATTATATAATTGTGAGTAGAAATTCACTCATTTAATCAATATTTAAGTATTAAATATGTGTGCAAAAACACACTTATCAAATACCTCCAAACTTAAGTTCTTATTTGTCCCGAGTAAGAATTTCTATAGCATAATCAAGCAAAATGAGATAAAATCATCACATTAGGTAGCTTGCCAAAAATATCAAAGAGCGTAAAATTGTATAATCAGTTCACAACTATGCTCCAAATAATGCTAATAAAAATAATTTAAACTTATCTAATGTTCGATCGGTGTGTGCGCGCATGTGCGCGTGCGCGCCCGCACATAGTCATTTTGAATTATCATCTAAATGAGGAAGAAATTGTTAAGACGAAAAAATCTTCAAATTGGCTCTAACCGACCATTTGTGGTCAAATATTTCATTTCTCTCTCGTAAGATTTATACTTCTCAAATAGCTAATCATTTTTTTCCCTGTTTGTAAATCTAAAGGTTGCTCTCAAATCACTCATTCTTTTTTCGCTTTTGTTTGGTTGGGTCTAATGACTCTAATCGGTAATATTAACCTCTAGTCATGTGATTGATTCTTACTAGATGAGTAGTTCGACATTCAAGCTTAAGTAATTCAAACCCACTAATTATCTAAACCTAATCACCAAATACAATTGCACGGATAACATTTTTTTTTTTTTTTTCAATTAAATATCATGTTTTACCTCACTCCCTTAAACTTTCTTCTTGACCATTGTAGTGATCTTTAGCTCGATAACTCCCTGGTTGATTGGACCAAAGGGGAATGGGTTTTGAGATACCCCAAAGAACTTAATAACTTGAGTAAAAAGGCTACGAAGTGAGGCCTACGATTCAACAAGTACAATATTATTCTTTTAAGCACAACATAACACATGGAGCATAGATCTCTAGAATATGGTTATTACCTAGCTTATACTTGTCAGCAAAATACACTCCATATAATTTTTTTTCTTTCCACATGCATGGAATCATCACACTTCTAAATAATATCCTTCACCTGCTCGACCACCCCCAAACTTATCTCACAATATTGTTAAATGACAGAGAATTGGATGTAAGTTGATATAAATTTTCAAGCAACTCACAACCTAGTTCAACCATTCAAAAATTTCTCCATAAATCAAAAAAATTTCACATCTAGATAATAACTAATTCTAACTATTGTGTTCAAAGTAACTTACGATCTTATATGGACAAGCAATTTTTGAAAAAAAAAATTAGGCTCAAATAGCATATTTGGTCATGCATAACTCATGAGTCATAACAATTTTAAATATCAAGCAATCCTAAGCCGGCAAGACTATCTAACATGTCAACACAAAATCACAACAATTTAAGCACAATCACCCTAAACTCAAATCACACATTTTCCCCAATATGTAAATAACAAGATAAAAGGAAGAGAGATAACGAAACTTCCCCAATTGTATATTTGTGAAGAGGCACCAATGCTTGAATTGGACTTGTGATGCTCTTGATGAGCTTGAACAATTGACCTTCTTGTAGAGCAATTTACCTAAAAACTTGTGAGGAACCATTGATATGTGGGACTTTAAAATTTTCCTACAAAAACAATAAGAGCTAATCAAATAAAAACAAGAGAAATGCATAAAAGTAAATAAAAAGATTAAAAGTTAAAAAAAAAATTTGGTTGCTTCCCAATAAGTTTTTTTTTTATAATCTTTAGCTCAACTTTGACAATTGAGTCATGGACACCTAAAGAAGGCTTTGGATGCCTTGCCTATTTTTTTTTTTTGGCTTTGTTCCACTTTTCATTGGATCTCCAAAACTCAAATTGGCCATTTCCATATAACAGACCTTGTATATTCCATCCAATTCAAATTCAACGATGAAGATTTCTATCTCTTCATCGGGCTTAATCACAAAATCAATATATTGACAATCAACTAAGTCAGAAGAATGTAAGTTGATTTTCTCCTCCTTGTTTGCCACATCCTCATATAGCTCCATTGTGATTAATTTGTCATTTTTCTTCAAGTTCTTCTTCAATAGTTGACTCATCTTCAGATTGAATGATCGGTCTGCCATCAAACTCCATGGGCAACGACAAGTCTTTCCTATTAACTCCGTCGAGTAGATTATACCCCCACTTTTGAAATTCATCCCAATATTTGTAATCTCCCACAAACATGTCATCTTCATCCAACTTGATAAGCTCATTGTAATACTTTGCAAGTATCTTCTCATTAAATTTTTTTGAACCATCTCTCGAAAATTTGATCTCCTCGTCTCAATCATTATGTACATAATCTTCCGCGAGGATGTAACTATCATTGAAAATGTCCAGTACTTGTTTTTGGCATTTCAAATATTGTCTAAACTAAAGAAGTTTCGACATTGAGGCATCGGTGCACGAATACAAGCATTGCTCTACACAATGCATTGCTTGAAAAATTTTCATATTTTGGACCTCCAAGCATAAATTCATAATCAATGTAGATATTAGACATTGCAAAAACTTTGTTACTTTACCGAAATTTGAATAATGCAAATATAGTTGTAAAGTGCAAGGAGAGAATACCAACACAAGATAGATTAACAAACGTGGGGTTAGCCAACAGAAACAAAAAGAAAGTAAATAAAAAATTGTTAAAATTAAAATTAATTAAAGTGGTAATTAAAGTAAAAACTTTATCTGACAATAGCACCAAAAATTGTTTGTTAAAAGTGCAGATCGCAAGTGCACGGGTCGTGTTCAAATAATAAAGTGGACATTTTGAGTCCGAGCTGTCAATTCCTCGAGGAATGTGTACTTTCGATTATACAACTTTAATAAATTTAATTGTAAGAATAAAAAGAAACACATACAATTAAAATTATGATTTTGAAAATGAGAAAATACTAAAAACTATACGAAAATATGAAAATATAAAAATATTAGACATTTTGAAGGAAAACGTGGTCGAAATTCATGATTTTGCTTAATCATCGCTTAATTAATTTATTCACAAACCAATTAACAAATTACTCATTTAAGATATTAGACCCGATTTTTGAATTTTAGATAAGAACCATGCTACAAGTACAACATTGGTTGACAATCACTTACATGGAAGGGGGGTCCACGATGAATAAAAAAATCGTACCCCCTTCATGTGAGTGATTGTCAACCAATGTTGTACAAATAGCAAAATTCTTTAGTTAATTACCCCTCTCGAGTTAATTTAACCATAATTGATCGATTTACCTGATATATTTCTATGTCGATTAAAATCAAATAATTGCATTCATTATTTGTGAAAATAGTTTAATGGGTAACCTAGAGTTAGAGGTATATCTTCATCCCCACACAAACTTAGGGTTTCTACTATTTGGTCTAAAATGCACAATTTTCTCTCGAACAATATACAAATCACTAAACACAATCTTTCATTGGCCACATAAATGAAAATGTAAGAAATACAATAGTGGAAACACCGAAAAATAAGCACTTTAATATTAAAAAAAATATATATTAAAATTAATTAAAGTTATGTTAAACTAATACCATAAATCTCAACACAAGAAATTAATCCATGTTATATATATGATAAAAATGAGAATATTTATAACAATACATTATAAATATGGCAAAATAATTGTGAAAATACAAAATTATAGATAAAACCATTTTCGAAGCTTAGCTTTGACTTTCTCAAATATTTCTTTAAATCCTTATATGTATCCTCCTTGTGCTCTTAATGGTTTCCCCAAAATATCAAGAAAATTGGAAAGAAAAAGAAGAAAAAAGGAAAAAAAAAAAAAAAGAAGAAAAAGAAAATAAAAAGAAAGGAAAAGAAATGAAAATGAAGCAGAAGACGGTATGAAGAAAATCAATACCCAAACCCAGCTACAGGTTTTTAATATTAAAATCAAGAAAAATTACAGTCAAGTCCCTGAACTTTTGGAAAGTTGACAAAAGGGTCCCCAAACCCTTTTTTTTTTGTTGAAGGTGGCACCTAGGCGTCGGAACAGTGGTGTCGAGGCGCCGAAGCTCTGTCCAAAACCAAGAAAATGTTTTTCTTTGCAACCAAGTCCCTAAAAAATTGTTTGTCAGATCTCTCAACTTTTATCTTGTACAATTTGGTCCTTAAAATTTGACTTTCATTTCGATTTTGCCATCCAAAATTTGCATCGCAAATCCTCCATTTCTGCCATTGCACATTGTGGCCCCCAACTTCCCAAATTTTGTACGCTTTTAGTCATTTTCTCCTCATTTTGCATTGTTCTCTTTTTATTTTGGGATTTTGACCTATAAAAGCCATAATTACGTAATTGTGAGTAGTGATTCACTCATTTAATCAATATTTAAGCTTATTTATGTATTAAATAAGGGAGCAAAAGCACACTTATCACATATCACTCATTATAGAGGTCACATCAATCATTCGAATAAAATCTTTATGTAGAAGATCTCTTAGTATAAGTGAATATGAAAGATACTCATTTATGGTTAGGAGGCTTTCGCTTCGGTAATGTGGGCTTCGACAACTTGCATAGTACTTCGGCTTCAGGGCTTAGTGGACTTTGGTAGGTGCTATGCACTCCACGTGGGATACCACGTGGCTTTGGCAAAGGGGCTTGGGTATATGGTGAAGCTCAAAAATCGTTCCCCAAATCCATGCATGGTTAATCATGTCATTCGTGGACTTTTGCCTTGAGAGTGAAATTTCATTAGAGCAGTTTTCCTGTCATGGCTATGTTTTCAATAACACAATAGTCCCCCCAAATTCAAGTATATATATTGAATTATAATAAAGTATGGAAGTGTTGTACTTCTAAGGCTCCTTAATTTAATTGATTTAACAAAAATATTTGAATTCTGTTTGATGAGCCAAATCAGGGAAATGCTAAATTGTTGACTCCTTAATTTAATTGATTTAACAAAAATAGCTAAATTTTGTTTGATGAACTGAAGCAGGGAAATGCTGAACTGTTGAGGCTCATTAATTTAATTGATTATAAAGCATTCTTTTGATAATAATGTCAATGATTTGACATTTTTGCACGTTACCAAGAAAAGATAATTGAAGCGTTTTGACAGCCGTATATTGAATGCACAAGGGTGGCCACATTGCTGCAATTTGGAACCGATGCGTAGAGGCTCGTGTGTGAAATTCACGCATAAATTTGAGACGTTAATGAGGAAAATTGTTTGAATTTCAACACCTATGATGCAATTAAAAATGAATGCCTCAGATAATTAAATTTAGATCCAAAGCTAGAGCTTCGTCTTCTCTTCCAATAATAGCAAAAAACTGGCCATTGTATTAGTCTTTTTACCTTTACAAAAATATTCAAATCTTTCCAGCATCCAAAAAGCTTTTCCGGCCATTTCTGTTCTCCGGCATCGTCACGTTCTTAGAGCTTATTTTCATTTAGGTACTTTCTCTGTTTTTCTATCCTTCATTTTATCTTTTTTTCAATTTCAATGGCTTATGAGGTCTAGTGCTAGCACTGGGAGGGTAACCATCGCAAGGCTTAAGGAGCAGGATATGTATGAGGGGTTGGACGAAGGTCTTTGGGCCATGATTGAAGGTCTCATCGATTACGAAGCGGGGCTACCAAAATTCCTTCTTCTATGACCTCTATCGAATTAGTTGAACTTAGGCAGAAATATAGAATCCCAAATTCTATAGAACTCTTAGAATCTGAGGCCCACGAACGTGCTTGTTATTCGAGATCATGTTGTGTGGCAGTTAGTGAATATTTGTTTAAGGCGGGTATGAGTCTACCTCTAAACCCATTTTCTTGGACGATACTGAGATCCTATATGTTGGGGACAGTGCTAAGGTCCTATATGTTGGCTTCCATCCAATTATTGCCAAATAGGTAGACCTAGTTGGTTGGGACGTACTTCATTTGGAAGAAGACCTCGCTTGGAAAGATATGCCCTCCATGTCTTCCAAACTCTTTTCCAACATTGAATACTCGGGAAATGGGAGTCTAAGGGTTGGTATTATATGATTCCTTAGGGGGCCCAGATCTCTTTTATAGTGGGTCTACCATCTTTTATAAAATGGTGGAAAGAGTCATTATTCTAGATTAAAGGTAAGTGGCAGATGGTTGAGGGAGATAAGGCCCCAATTTGCACTATGCCGACCCAGTACTCCAAAGCTTGTGAGTTTTTTTTTTTTAAAAAACTTGTCCTTTGTTTATAACTTTATCTAACACTTGTTGGTTTGTAGTTTCAGGGACTCGTTTCGAACTCTCCCAAACTGAGTGGTACATCATCGAAGATATCTATAGACGTCCTCAGAGGTTACGCCACTTCAACCATTTGATTGATCGTAGTAAATTCTTCATTGACATCGGATTGATGGCTTTAAAAGGTAACTACCAAGGCTCCATGTAGATGAACTAAGTACTTAGTATGGATTTTAACATTACCTTTGTTGTTTGCAGATGACTTTGAGAGGAAAAAATACCCCATCTCTAACATGGCTTCTATTTTGAGGACGAGTTCCATAGTGAGCTCCCGAGCTTTTAAGCTGTCCTCCATAGGTGCCAAGCATGTCAAGGAAAAACTGGAATGCCTCAACAAAAAACATGATAAGAGAACTGATAAAGAAGAGGCCTAGAAGGTTGACAAGGACAAGGAAAATATGGATAAGCCCCTAAAGAAGAGGAAGTTGTCCCATGGCGCTTACCTTGCATCTCAGAGGTTCGACACAACAAGTACCCCGGTTGCCAAGCAAACCCTATCTCCACTACCTCCAAAGCTGATGCAGTCTTCTTTCGTTGTTGCAAAAACTTAAAAGAATAGAAAGGTCAGTGAAGAGGCTACAAAGGAGGTAGAACAGACCTTTAAAGCTGTGAAGAAGGTTCTAGTGGTGAGGACCCTTGGAAAATCAGAAAGATTTTTGCCTAGGCAGGATAAGGAAATTGCCCCAACAGTGATAGACATGCTGCCACCTAAGGTCCAAGGTGCCACTACGAATTTTTACAAGTTTTAAATTGATACGGGGGATCTGACGGTGACCTTGGTGAGCCACAATGCCATGGCCTTTGGTGTTGCCGTGGAATGCCAAGAAATGTTAAATGATATTTAGATGCGCAATTGGGAGTCAATTGAAAAGTTGGCCTTAGCAGAGGAAGAATGAAAAAGAATAAAAATTAAGGCTGAAGAGTTAAGGGCCCAGCGAACTGAAGAGGTAGCTAAGTTGGATTTTGCCTTAGAGAAAAGTCGAAGCTTTGAAGAGGAAAGTCCATGAATCCCAGTGCAAAGTGGCTTTCTTGAGAAAGAAGGTTGAAACTTCAAATAATCATCAGAAGCTAACGGTCGAAGCTCTAAAGAAGGCCAACTTAGAGAATGCTGGGCTCAAGGACGCGAATGAGTTTTTTGAGACCCAAATAAGGTATTATGTGCAGGAGGCTGATCGGGTCAAGGCTGGTGCTCAGAATGCCGGTGAGGAGGATGTGAAGAACTACATTGCCAACTTTTACTTCACGGAAGAGTACAAGAGCTTCAATACCTATTGTGAGAGGTTTGCTTACTTTGAGACAGTAGACAGGGTAGGTGAGCTCTACCCAGAACTCCATGTTGCTGAACTGAAGGCAGAGTTCTTGGAAGAAGTGCTTCAAACCTTACTAATGACATGGTGGAAGCTACAGCAGAAGTGGACCAAGAAGTTGCTCTAGAGGACGAAGCTTCAGGCGAAGAAGCTCCAGCTGTTGAAGTGCCTGCTACCGAGGCGTCGAACTCCCTGCCACCCTCAACATATTATAGGAATTTTATTTTACTTTCTATATAATGGCTATGGCCTTCCTTTGTACAAATTTCCTTATCAAAAGAAGTGAATGTTTATATTTTCACGTTTTCAATTATTTAATCGGGACTCCCATAATGTGCATAACAAATACAATTTAACTTGCAAGTGTTGGGACCTTAATAAGGTGCATCACTTAAACAATTTAACTTGTAAGTGAAACTGAAGTAAATATGATGATATACGAACTAGATTGTATGATAAAGAACAATCAATAACATATAGACTAAAATATTTGTTCAAATGTTCAACTCTTACAATATGAAAAGAGATTTTACTCAAGATAATAAGATTGGTAGCTTTGAATTGATATAGTTGCATTACACTTCAAATGATACAAGGAGGGGGTAATTATAGTATTACATACAAAATGACGTCCATTAGATGAGGCACGTGGCATCATTTCCTCAATCAAAGCTTCTTATTCTAGGTATCAATTTAATATCATTAGCCTATGACATATTTAAATGCTCTCAAAGGGAACAACCACCCTAATATCTATGATGACAAGTATTGGACATATCACTCATAACTGGGGTCACATCAACATTCGAATAAGATTTTTATGTAGAAGATCTTTTGTGAGAAGTGAATATGAAAGATGCTCATTTATGGTTAAGAGGCTCCTGCTTCGATAAGCCACTTGCATAGTGTTTTAGTTTCACGGTTTACTGGACTTTGGTAGGTCCTATGCGCTCCACGTAGGATGCCACATGGCTTTAGCATAGGGGCTTCGGTGAATCGGCCACATGTAATGTCAGGTGACGTAGTGCAACACAATTATTTATACTGTTACGTACTTTTTAAAACATGGTATTAATTAGTATATGAAGTATAAAATTTTGCTAATCATTATTTCAAAGTTTTGTTAGTTAGATTGATAAATAATGTATAGCGAAAAAATAAGAATAAATTTTGGATTTGCGTATAATATTATTTTATTAAGAATGTGGGGGAGGAAAAAGATACGGAAAAAACGCATTTTGAAAATAAATCAAGGCCTAAATATATGAATAACCGATTCTGATCTAGTCGCGTTCAACAGGTAGAAGTCGCATACTCCACAAATTACAGCCACGCCCTTCACCCTTACAACGTTACCGTCTCTCTGTAATCCAGCTTTCTTGGTGCTGTAAGCAGATTTTCTGAGGTTACTGGTGAGTAGTGACGATACACAAGGTAAAATCTTCAGTTCTGTTTTCATTTGCGGTTTTTTTTTAATTACTTTTTTGAAGTTCATTAGAACTTAAAATTAAACTTTTATATTTGTGTCGAACTTGTAGATTTTTATTTTCGAGTTTCTTGCTTTTCCATCCTAACCTTTTCGATGTATGACAAGACCCAGAAGTATACTTCTACATATTTGGCTCGCTAGTGGAATTTTTGTTAAATTTTTAGTATTTCTCGTAGAATTTTTTTTTTTTTTTTTTGGTCTGGCCGGTTCTGTGGGCTCTTCTAAAAATTTCTTATTTTTAGTTAATTTCATTGTTTGTTGTACTGAGATTGTTTCATGTTTATGTTTTTTCTGATTATTTCTGTCTTTTTGCGAGTGTTTTCCGGATATTTTGCTTTCAATATTGTCCTCAACTACTAGTTTGCTTTCTTCTCTATGAAAGGAATTTTGCATTTAATTACTTTAGCTGATTTATTTATCTAACACATTGAAAGTGTATATTAGAAGAATTCATGTCACCGTGGTTTATGGAGCTTGTTCTTGAAATGTCTTTCTTGTTTTGCATTAAGGTGCTTTTTTTTTGGGAAAATATCCATATTTATATGGGAAGCATTATTTTCTCTGCATATATGTGCAAATTTGAAGTTTGTACATCTTTTACTTTGTGTTTGTTATACTTTTCACAAGAGATTTGTCGGTTTTGATAATAATTAGGTCATGAGTTTTTTAGGTAAGATTTCCAAAGGAGTTTTTTTGCCCAATATGGATAACTTTGGAGACTTCGGGCATAGTAATATGTCCAAAACTGTGAGGAGGAGGAGGAGTAATATGAATCGTCGTCCCTCAAATGAATCTCAGTCTCCTCAGGATTACCATGATTCTCTGCTATCAGATCACCTCAATGATGCCCCGAGTGATGACAGTGCTGATCATGATGCTATTCCTTGGAGGAAGGAACTTAATTTGAATCATTGCATTTCAAGGGCATCGTATACTAGCCTTACTGAAGCTGAAACTGTCCTGAAAAACAATGATGAAGACGGAGGATTTGGAGACCTGAAAGAGCTTATGAAGTCTAGTGAAGATGATCTTGCAGCAGCTAACAACTGGAAGAGCATGAAAATGAAAGATGAGAAAACAAGTGAAATTATAAGTGGTAATAATTCTGGGCTATCATCAGATGGAACTGGAAATGAAAACAAAGTCAAGAAAGTAAGACTCAAGGTTGGGGGTGTTACACATACAATTCATTCAAAATCTAGTTCTGATAGATCCTCTGTGGCTGGAACTTCTTCAGCTAAGTCTTCAAACTCAGATGCCATATATCCTCGTCATAAACTGAGTCTTCAGGTATCCGTTCTTTCTGTCAGTGAAACTATCGTTATCATGTTCAATGGCTCTTAAGCTTCTCGTTATTAAAAAAGAATACCTTGAGACAAATGATGCTATCTGATTTGATTGTTTTCGCTAGTTTTTTAGTTAGAATATTTACTGCTGTGAGTACTATTTTTCTGCTTTTTTTTTTTTTGTCTGTAAAACTGAATTTTCTGCTCCACATGGATTCGGGATCTTGTACTGCATTACGATATGAAGTTTCTATCCTGGCCTCTTTTGGAAAAGTCCCTTGTAAATCAGAGCAACTTTCCTTCTAGGTGGTACATTTATGCCAAAAAATGTTTTGTACTGATCCTATCCGTCTTCATTTGTACAGGACAATTTATTAAAGGACGGTTCGCCTGTTAGAGATGAGAAAGGTGGCTTGTGGGTGGTGCCATGGAAAGATTTCTCTAGAAGTGGTTTTAGTTTTGGGAGAGTGGGTTCTTCCCAAGGATCAATCATGGAAGCTGATAAATATGGGCGAACTCGAGAAAACAAGTGTGTCTCTAGAAAAAGTTCATTTGATGAAGCATCTGAAGAAGAAGAAGAAGACGATGATGAAATTCGGTATCTTCGAAAGCTCAAAACATCCAGAATGTCAGCTTCTCATAATACAGAGTATGGAGTTGAACCAAGGAGCCAGAAACTTAGGAGGATTTCTGGGGTAATGGATAGAGACCTTGATGGGTATGATGTAGGTGTTAGAGACTTTAATTTTTCGAGTTCAGCCAAAGAGAGTAAGAATCCCAGACCAGATAGAGTATCTGAAGACACTGAATATGCGGAAGACGAAGAGTCGGTATCTGATGGTGAGCTAGAAACCAAGAAGAAGAAACAATTAAATGAGTCATTTGATGTCTCGGTGTCCTCTAAGGGGGAAAGGGCAATAACTACACGCCGGCAGGCCCTTCAAAAGGGTAGAGACATCTCCATGAATTCGGGTGTGAATTTTATTGAGTTTCCAAACGGGTTACCTCCCGCCCCTCCAAGAAGTGAGCATTCCTTCCTGTTGAACTCATTAAATGACATTGGGCCCTTAGATTTCTGAGTCCACTTCTTCCTTATGATAATATGGTTGGTATGGTCCACAGAGCAAAAGGAGAAACTCTCTGAAATGGAACATCAACTTAAAAGAGCTGAGGCTGCTCAAAGGCGTAGGATACAAAATGAGAAGGCTGCTCGTGAGTCTGAGGTTTGTACTTTCCATTTCCTCCATATACTCGTTTGTTTACTTTTATATATATACTGTGACAATTTTTACCTTAAAGAATCTATGTTTAAATCTTATGAAGGATGGATTGTATGATGATATGATTTACTGATTAGCATTCCTGGAATTGACAGGCCGAGGCAATTAGGAAAATCCTGGGTCAAGATTCCAGTAGAAAACGACGAGAAGAGAAAATTAAGAAACAGAAAGAGGAGTTAGCACAGGTGACAAGATGTACATAGATACCATATTTCATATGGCACAGTGGATTTTCCTTTTGTTTACCGTAGTCATGTAAAATAATGTAGGAGAAGGCTGCCAATGCCGCAGTTGCATCAAATGTTGTTAGATGGGTCATGGGTCCTTCAGGGACAACTGTGACATTTCCCGACGATATTGGCCTCCCAAGTATATTCGAACCCAAGCATTCCAGGTAATAAAGTACTTCATTTTGAGCAATATAGTGTGAATGATTCATATGTATTATAGAGTGGCATGATCTGGCACACTAATTATGATCTAGAGCATGTTTCACTCAGCTTAAAAAGTTCATTTGTAAGTAAATAAATTTTAGAATATGGAATTTTTATAACACGAAATTGAAAATAAGTTAAATTGACAAGATAAGAATTTCTTACTTTTATAGTGAGCATGTTTGGCTAAGTTAAAAAGTTTACTTATAAGTAAACAAGTAATTTAAAATATTTAATTTGTTTTATTGGCGAAAGTTAGAAATAAAAGTTACTTATTTTAACACCAAGCATGTTTGGGGACAAAAAAGTTACTTGAAATTAACTTTACTTTTTAAGCTTAGCCAATCATGCTCTTATGGCAGGAAAAAAACAGCTGATCCAAATGCATTTGGAAATAAAAAGTTACTTTCAAAGTTGACAATACTACTGTTTTCTAAATCTTTTTTATATAGGCTCAAATCTTATTGGACGCAATTTATTTCCACTTAATTTGGTTTTAACAGGAGGAAAGACTCCAAGACACATGATTACTATTTATTTAAAGATAAAAGTGAGCAATTTCTTTACATTATGCTTGTTCTCGAAGTAGAAACAGGTCCGTTTGTTCCTCAATAGCTCTTTTCACAAAGGCTTAGGCTTCCTCGGTAAGGTCCAAGTAGAAGACATGATTTCTTGGAACTGATGTTTACTAGTTAAAGTATGTTGAACAAGTCATGTTCTCTTATTTTCGAGCTTAACCAAACAGTTTTCCATGTTGGATTGAGTAGTGCAGCCTCTCTGTGCGAGAGGTGAAAGCCAATCTTATGTTTTACTTGCTGATTTGGTTTTTGATGTGGACTACCAGTTATCCTCCCCCACGCGAGAAATGTGCTGGTCCTTCGTGTACAAATGCATACAAGTATCGAGATTCTGAGTCGAACCTTCCTCTTTGCAGCCTTCAGTGCTACAAGGCCATACACGAGAAGACGAGACCTCTGTCTGCTTGTTGATCTGGTTGACTTTCTCTTGATTCTAATATGAGCACCTGCAGCGAGTTCATGTTGGCCTTGGTGTGTACAAGGTCAATGGATTAGACATGTTTGTACTAATGTAACTATGCTTTTTTAATGTAGCAGTAGCAGTAGCAGGGACTCAAGACCAAGATTTCATATTTAGACAAAGCTTAGTGGAAATAGAGTAGTTTATACCGTGGATTGGATATTTCTACCTAAGCGTATGTAAATTATATGGTCTCAGAGTGGGTTTGTGGATTTTTACTGTTACTATGGAAAAATTCCTACGTTGAATCATTTGTTTGATTGAATGGTATCAGGCTAGTTGGGCTCAAACTAACTCGGTACAGAAATGTTATAATTTTCTGAGTCCAATGGACAATTAACAAATTCGTCTGGCTCGCTCAATATTCAAAACGTTCATTTGTTAAAGTGGGGCCATCAGAGAGAAGGAAGTTTTTGACTTGAATCAAGGAAGAAGGTTTTTAATCACCGACTCAAATTGATTATCAAACTAGTTGTGAGAAGTTGATTCAAATTCACGTTGAAATAAATTTTCATCAAATTTGTGAGCATATAAAGTCAAAGTTCATCGATGATTATTATTATTATTATTAAGTTTTATTCTAGACGGTATGGCAATAAATCGTGCTTGTATTATTATTATTATTATTTAATAATAAGAAGTTTTATCGTAGGTGGAATGGCAATAAATCGTGTTTGTTTCATTTGCCAAACCGCGATTTTAACAGGAGAATACAAAACTCCAGAACCATAGCAAAGCACTAGTGTTCTAGCAGTTATTTTTTTTTTTTTTTTTTTTTTTTACATTCTTTTGATAGGAATTGGATCAATGGCGAAAGTTCCCTCCAAGCATGCTCGCGATCAATTTCAAGTAATCTCTTTCTCTCTTTCACCATTATTTTTGGGGTCTTTGTTGCTTTTCATGTACTTTTGGAAATTTATCCAGTTTAATTTGGACTTTATAGGTTATTATTCTGTGCCTTTTAGTTTAATGGAACAAGGTGGAGTTCTTTCTGAGATTCTGGAATTTTTGACGGGTGAATGTATCAATGGTTAATGTTTTCAGTTTGACTCGTTCGTTTCTAGTCCTACTGGAATTAAATTCAAATCTTAATAATTGGTCGTAATTTTTTATTTTTTGAATTCCTCCTTTCGTATTCTGCTCTGTTTTCCATGTTATTCCATTTTCTTTCCTTTTTCTCGGTTTTCATATTTTTCATTTCTGTTCATTCAATGATAAATTGATTGAGAAATTTTTTAGATGGTTCCTGTTTATATTGGCTCGGGCATAGAGTTCACTTCATACTATTTTTAATTCTTTACTGGGATTGTTTGTTTTATCAGGACTTCGAAGGGCTTTTGAATAACTTACAGGATTGGGAATCATCATTCAAAGGACAGAGACAATAAATTGAAATCACAATCTATTGACAAGGACAAGTTGGTAATCTGATTTATATGCAAACTTGCATTCTTCAACCTATTCCATTTTTTTTTCCCTTCATTTTATCATTTGATTTAATGGGTCAATAATTACTTCACATCAACATTTTCGAGAGAAATTTGTGCAAAGTTTGCCTTTTTCCTTTTCGTGTCTTCTGTACAGAATTGTTATTTATGTACAACTAGGTAATTACCACTCTCAAAATAGTGGTCTTTAAGAGTTTTATCGGTTTTCTTTGGCCTTTTACACTACCTTTCTAATTGCTATTTATCTCTCATTCCATGATCTTTTCTTTTTCAAGGATCTTCTTGCTCAGAGACATAGCATGAATAGTGCTAGTCAACATTCTAATGGCACTGGAGTTAATGTGAAACCACCAGTGGGTAGAAGTATGGCTTCTGATAATTTAAGTTCTGGCAGACAATATGATTATTTGAAGGACTACGATGCAATCCATCATTTATCAGGTGGTTTAATGGTAGAAGAATCCGTGGATGCCAATTCAGAAAAAGAGTTGGTATGCTTTGCTGATTTTGAAACAGTTATTTATTATTGTCCAGGATGACAGGGTGCCTAGGTTCTTTTTGATGTTCATCTGGCCTTCCATATTACTTTTCAGGGTAATGAGTTTTTCAAGCAGAAGAAATTTAGTGAAGCAATAGACTGCTATTTTATTTATTAGATTCCAGGAGGCTGAGAATGACTGTACGGAGGCCTTAAATTTAGATGACCGCTACATAAAGGCATATTCTCGTCGATCAACAGCTAGAAAAGAACTTGGGAAACTGAAAGAATCCATTGATGGTAGAGCCAAATTGATATGTTAAAACTGAAATGTCTTTTCAATCACTTTCCTCATATGCTCTCGCTGAAATAATTATGGCCAAATGCAGATGCTGCATTCGCTTTGAGATTGGAGCCACACAACCAAGAGATCTAGAAGCAGCACGCGGAAGTCAAATCTTTGTTGGAGAAGGTATAGATCATATCTTAGCCGGGTCTGAACTCTGAATAATATTGTTTCATAGTTTTGATATAAGATATATTTATTGGTTCACGTTAGAAAGTTTAAACCCACATGGCTGGGTCAGAAATCAGAGTTATTTTTACCGCTTAATGTGATGGTGCCCAAGGCACCTTTGGGTATCTGCTGGGATTCTATGGTTATGGTGCATGGCTTATTTTAAACTGCGTGGAATTTTATAGTATGTTGCAAATTATTAACATGAACAAACTGCAAGTTAGTCTACCTTATGGCATCTACAATTATATCTATAGAGGATAGTGGAGGTGCTTGAAGATGATCTATATGTTATTTGCAACACTAAGAGCATCTCTAAAAAACTCTTTAAATATGAGATGCTCGCCAGTTTAAAGAGACAAACTTTAAAATCATGTTTCAAGTGACTCTTTAAATTAATATTTTAATTCGAGAGTGAGTTTGGCTCTCCAAATTCATTATCTATAATTAAATGCATTCAAAGTATTTCAATTTTCAATGTAGAAAAATAATATAATAATATCGAGAAAAGTTAGTTAAAATAAAAGGTAAGAGAAAAATAATAAATATTTTTTGGGAGTAGTAAAATTTAGTGTTAAATATAAAGAGCATGTTGGAGTACTTCAAAATTTTCATTCTCTAAATTTATAGATGTCTTTAAATCTGTGATGCTCGGACTCGTGTTTTTGGTCGTCATACCCGTGTCGACACGACACGACACGACACGACATGGGTTCGGGTACGAGATATGGGGCGGACACGGCAATTTTCAACGGGACACGGCAACCTAGGAAGGTTTACTGTGGCGGCGATGCTGTGGAGAAAGATGAGAAGCACCGACTGTCATCTATTTCAGTCACCGGAGGAGGAAGAAGAACCCTTTTATGCTATGATTTCCATTGATTTAAGATGACGGCTGGGTGAGGAAGACGAAGGATGAGAAATGAAGGGGCGGCTGAGGAAGACGAAGGGCGACTGAAATGAAGGGGCGGCTGAGGAAGACGAAGGGCGACTAAAATGAAGGGGCTGAGAGGCGTGGTCTACTTTTTCAAATGTTGGTCAATGTCTTTTAAGCCCAACTAGAAGCCTGTATAGGATTTCTTAAATGAAAAAGTAAAACAAACTTTGATTTGAATTAATTTTTTAAAAAAAGGAATCAAACGTATTATCATTTAAAATTACAATTTTCCTCAAATTAAAAATTCAGCTAAATCCATTTGTTATTTAAGTATTTATATATGATGCAATAAGTATAACAAAAATAATTACTTTAGACTCTTAAATTAAAAAAATAAAAAATATATTTTAATCAACATTTCAACAACTTAACATGTTGATTTTTCTAAAAAAAATCACGTATCGACCATACCCAAGTACCGGTGTCCGAAATTTGGACTTTTTTTAGCCATGTCCCCGTGTCCTACATTTTTAAAAATAAAGGATCCGACGCTTAGATACATACCCGATACCCGTACCCGAGTCCGAGCATCATAGCTTTAAATTATAGAATATGCTTTTTAAAAATAGAGAGCCTTTTGGAGATGCTCCGAGGGAAAACATGCCTTGCAAATATATTGGATAGGTTATGGATAACTTATAACTGCGTTGAGAAGATTAAACCATGAACTAGGATATTGAATTCTTTTTTGAGCTTGAGAAATCCATACATTTCAGGAGTTGAAAATCTTGGCTTCTATCAGTATGTTACCTAGCAGATGGATAATGAGGTCATAAAATTCATTGCGCGATTGGTTTTGTATTAAGATCGTTTTATATACATAATCGTTACATATACATAAGAAGGTTCTTTCTCTGTTCTGAGTACAAAATAGGAAAAGAGAAATATATCTATGGCCTCCTTATTGCATTTTGTATAATTGTTTTTCATAACTGTAGGAATCAATTATATAGTTAAAAATTGCCAATTCTTGGAAACTGTATTTTGAAATTGGAGTTGAGGAGAACGAATCTACAAGAATAGTATGTCAGTTTCTTGGCTCAAGGTCGTTGAAGACTTTTTGTGCACAATCATGCAACAAAATTCAAATACAGGCTAATTCTTTGTACAGTTTGCAGATCAAATTCAACTCTCTGTGCCTAACATCTGAAACATTTTCATAGAAGAACATCATAAAGCATGCTATACGTATTTCACTATTTTGTTTCCGATAAAACTTAGGAAACATAAGTGTTCTCAAACTTATACGTTGGTTAAGCATAAGGTTAGTCTCTTACAAGCCTTGTAGCATACTGTGTATGCATATATGTAAGGCAGAGGCCTCTAAGCTCCTCAATTATAGACAGCAGCAACCGGAAAGGCCCTTTAGGGCTGTCCATGTCAAGGCCGATCGCTGAAAATATGGGTAGGTATGGGGTTATGAGGCTTCAGTGTGGGTAACGTTTGATGCTCAAAGAGGACGAGAAGTAGAATTTCTTGGTAGTGAAGAAGCAGGAATAGTGTTTGTGGGATATGAGGGTGACCTGAGGTTGTTGGATAAAGGAAGAACATGTGTCATGACTGTTGTATTATGTAAAGTGAGAAATGTCTATTATAATTGGTTAGATGCATGTGCCATAGTTTCTCTTCGTTCAATCTAAACTGTTCCGGCGCTTCTTTTTGATCATGTGGCAGGCTGTAAAGCTCCAAGGTATTCAGTGTAGCTAAAATGCTTAAATATTAAGGCTTCATCTCTGAGTCCATTGTTTTTGGTTCTTGCTAAAGTCTACTTCTAGACACTTTATGTTGCTGCTGTTTCTGTTTCCATTCCTTTTATTAAATATTGTCATTGTCTCTGTTCTGTAGGAGATTATTAAGAAGAAGACTTCTAAAGCAGCAAGAGGCTCTTCACGGGGAGTACAAAGAGTGGGAGAGTTGAATGTGGACAATAGCAAATCTATTCACGAAGTCCAATCTGTCTCGATAAGTTCTCCTGCTGGAGGAGTGGATGAGAAGAAGGATAATTCCAAGGTCCGAAGAACTGGAGTTAACTTATTTTGTTTTTTGATTAACAGTTATGTTCTGAAGAATTAGCTGACTCTGAAGCAAAAGTATCATGACTGCTGACTCTGAAGCAAAAGTAATTTGCGTATCTTTCTAGTTAGAAAGCCGAAGGGGTTTTGAGCTTTGTTGCCATAGTAGGGTTTTATCCACGCTTGCTGTGTTCCAGGTCTGAGGATGAAACATTTTCTGTCATAACATCCAGTAACTTGTACGGACTCCCTCCTATTTTGAACAGTGATTCGAAATTGTTTTCTTGATGGATGAATGGATAAGCAAATAATCAATGAAGATGCTCAGAAATTTACCACTGTGCCAAAGAATACCCTTGGATGGAGAAGTTGGTCAAATTTTGCAAATTTTACTACAATAGGAAAAGTGGAAAACTGACATGTATACACTCATAATCCAATATATTTACATATCTGGCTGGATTGAGGGGATGCTGCATTTCGCCTAAAATGATCGCGACGAAGGCCCACATATCACTCTCTTAGTGATTCATTGCCCTTCATCGTCCAAAAAGGGGAAAAAAAAAAAAAAAAAAAAAAACAGAGCAGTTTGATGGAACCATTTGGCTATAGGTCAAAAGTTTTAATAAATCAAATCATTTGTGTAAAAGGCGAATGCCTCTTTTTCTCTTGAAGTTGTTGGGATTCATTTGTAATAAGAACTTGTTGACAATTCGAAAGGTCTTAACATAAAATTTCCTTTTACCTGCAATCTTTCATCTGGTGGCAATCCATTCTATAGTTCTTCTCATTACTTCTCCTGGGATAATGTTGGGGATCCTATGATCAAGTCATTCTTTTAATAGCTCTAGAATAAATATTTGGCTATAATGCAAACAGATAATAGGTCCTATTCTGTGCAGTTTTTATGGGAAATTTTTTTGCTAGACAACAGTATGGAGACTCCCTGTTTTTAATTTTGAAAATAGTACCTCAAAGCTAGCCTTTTTTATTTCTTTAAAAATGAAAACAATAACTAAGTTATATGTTTGGAATTCACTCTATACAAGCATTATAGAGATTGCAATTCTTGGTTTTTATTTCGATGAGCAAGTAATCTGTCCATGGGCAGAAAAACATATGGTGAGATGCTTGTGGAGAGTCTTGGCGGTTAATGTCAAAAGTATACTATGATGAGGCATCATTGATTGGTTAGATTCTATGATCTCTGGGATTGGATTAAAGCATTATCTTGCTGTTTTTATGTGATATCTATAAATAGAGATTCTGATACTGAGGACTATTTGTATCATATTCGCTTTTAGATGTAAAATATCATGATATAACGTGTCTTGGTCTCAAATTTCCTGCTCCACGCCTCTCTCTCATTGCAATCTGTTCCGATTGAAACTTTTTTTAGAGTAAACACAAAAACGGAAAGCAAGAATTGAAGGCATCGGTGCAAGAGCTTGCTGCCAGAGCTGCTAGTCTCGCCAAGGCTGAAGCTGCAAAACATATTGCCCCACCAGATTCAGCTTATCAGTTTGAGGTTTCTTGGCGGGGACTTTCGGGTGACCGTCCGTAATCTACAGGCTCGCTTATTGAAGGTCAAAAATATTTCATCGTCATTTTCTCTGCCTTTTTTTTTTTTTTTTTTTTTTTTTTTTTCTTCCTTTTTTAGTTACGTGCAGTTTGTCTTGGATTCCATACCCTTAAATAGCTGCCATTTTTATTAGGACAAGAGGATTTTTTTATTTATTTTTCCACAATTCCAAACTTATAAAACATTGATTTTCAAAACCTTCAGTGAAGTTTATCTCTTTTGCCAATTCCAAGCTTATAGTCATGTACATAGACCCCAAGTTAGCCGTCAATTCCAAACTTATAGAATATTGATTTTCAAAACCTTTAAGTGAAGTTGCTCTCCTATGCCAATTCCAAACTTATAGAACACGTACATAGACAAGTCAGCTGATCAAGTCCAAACTTATAGAACGTTGATTTTCGAAACTTGAAGTTTCTCTCATATGCCAATTCCAAACTTATAGAACCCTTACATAGACAAATCAACTGGTCAAGTCCAAACTTATAGAACATTGATTTTCAAAACTTAAAGTTTCTCTCTTATGCTAATTCCAAACTTATAGAACACGTACATAGACAAGTCAACTGGTCAAGTCCAAACTTATAAAACATTGATTTTCAAAACCTTTAAGTAAAGTTTCTCTCCTATGCCAATTCCAAATTTATAGAACACGTCTATAGATCCCAAGTCAACAGGTCAATCCACTTGACCATATAATTTAAGGGTTTTGCTATTCGTCCAGGCCACATGGGCCCTATCACTCCTGTGTGCGCCTCCCTATCGTCTGGGTGCTTGTTCGACTGGCCGTGCTTCTTATCGTTATTTTTTTCATTTTATTAATTTTGAAATATAAATAAGTGTTGCCTACTTATCAGGTGATACCAGCAACTGCATTATCTAGGATATTTAAAAATACATTTTCTGCTCCAATGTTCGTTGACATTATTAAGTGTATTGCTACCTTTTTCACGTAAGTTATCTAGTTTTCATGATATGTGGTGGAAATTTTTATGCTTGTAATTGAATGCTAACATATATTTGAATATTTTGTTTGGCAGGGAAGATATGGATTTAGGTGTAAAATACTTGGAGAACTTAACCAAGGTCCCCAGATTTGACATGGCTATCTTGTGCCTTTCACCATCGGATAAGGCTGGTGTGTCTATGCGAGCATTTATTGATATAATTTCATGGATTATATGTTGTCCATGCTTCTAATTTAGCAGAGGTCTTGTCTAAATGATTAATTTTCTCTTGTCGAATTTTGGTTGTTGTACAGTCCACGTGGTTACACCCCCTCACAACTGTGGGGGGGCCACCCCCAATAAAAAAATGCCCCCCCCCCCCCCCCCCCGATTGTGAGGGAATTGTACCCCATACTATCAAGCATGGGTACATGAAGCAAAGTTCTTATTTTAAGCAAATGTTATTTTTTGTTATTATTATTTTTTTGTTTTTAAAATAAAATGAACTTTGTTTCAATATTTAATAATACATGTAATTCGGGGGTTTGACTTACATGAGAATGCATTGCTGGATTAACATTTTACCAACCTGTAATATAATACACTGTAACCTGTATGATTCGTTTAATTTCTCATGGAATTAGGAAAACATTTTTCTAGTTTCTACTTTTGACTGTTTGATTAGTCAAATTTGTCATGAAAAATGTTTGCCACCAACTTCTAATGTACAATCTTTTGAAGCACAAAAGTAGGAAAATATTTTCTTATGATTTTGGTGGAAAATAATTTTCCACCTTATTGGATGTTTTTTTTTTTAACTTTTTGGCAATGAAAATATATTGTAAATCCAATGGTAAATTTTTTTTATCCATTTAATTGATAATTTGCATGAAAAACGAAGCCAAACGAACATAAAAAACTTATGAAAATATTTTTTTTATTTTTTTATTTTTACTTTTTGGCAATCCAAATAAATTTTAATACGGATTGTAAAAAAATTATCCCAAAAAGTAACTATTTGTATGAAAAACAAAGCCAAACGGATTAGGTGAAAAATTATACAAATCAAACACCATTAATTACAATTCCCTCTAAAACAAATTCTAGGCAAATCACTTCCCTGCCAAACATTTTATTTGCCATCAATTTTTCATCTTTCTATCAAATGGACCCTGAAATTAAGAATGGAGACATGTTAGGACTTAGGAGATAGTACCAACGAAAATGGTGCATGCATTAGCAAATAAAAATAGAGAGTTTTATCATTACCCGTTTTCATTATTCATTGTCTCCCTAAACTACTTTCAATACCCAGAACCTGTTGGTCCTACAATACTTTCTTAGTTAGTGAGAGCTTTTAATTGAACTGGTGTTAATTGGATGCTGGATTTTTACATCTCGCTGACTTAGTGCACATCTTCTCTAAGTTCATCGCATCCCAATACTCGCAGCACTTATTAGTTCCTAATCTATTAACTGGACAGAAATCTGGATTTCATTATATCTTTAAGGTTGATGTCTAGGATTTAGTCCCATATCAGTAACTTTGTTTGCATTAATTAAGTGTGTTGTGATTGAGAAGTGGGTTATAGACAAGTTTTGCAAGTTCGGTTTCTTTTTTTGAATCCATTTAACCGACTTGAATTTCCTTTGAAATCAGATCTTCATAAGATGTGGGACGAAGTTTTTCAGCAAGGGAAATGAAGACTATGCAGAGAATCTTGGTAATTTGCGCTCGAAGTTTGGTGTAAAACAATGATGGGAGGTGTGCTTTGGATGACTGATTTCATTCCTAAGGTTTGCCAGTTTTGGTCAATTTCTTTGAGGAGAACCTCTCTGAGTGTTGGAGCTGGAAAACAGCACTATGTGGCTTGTTGCTTGCAGATGTGTATGATAAGACCACTTCATTTAACATTCTACTTTGTTTGCTTATGTAATTACTTTTTCGTCTGTAAAGAATAAAGAGAATGATCATATGGGGTAAATAGTTTATTACAAATTGAAATCATTAAAAAAGGCAATCACCAAAAAGTTATCTTGCTTAAATATGTTTAAAAAAGAATAGTTTATAAAGTATCATGCTTGCAATACTTTCCTTGTAACAGTATTTATAATACTCCTCATTGTGAGTATTATGTTAACCTCGTCTGTCAACATCTTCTATACGAGTAGCAGGATTGTATCTTTATGGCTTAGAATTTTCTTGCATTGGTTTTCTGTTGAAAAAGGGTGCCCAAAGAAAATTTACATTTTATACCACTTAATATTTCATGGGTTTTGCTATGTGTACATAGCATTTTCCATATTTTATTACATAAGTTCAATGTTTCCTTTTCAAAACGTGGGTTTTTTTTTCTTCTGTTGCCTTTATTTAACATATAATCAATATTTAAGATATATTCATTCAACAAAATTGAAAATACTAATGGTGCATAGTTAGCTAAAATAAAAAGAAATACTTATAAGTTCACAAGTAAATTAAGAAGTATTATTATTTTTAATAATAAGAGAGAAATAAATTATTAATTTCGAAAGTAACACTTAGAAGATTATATATATATATATATATATATATATGTATGTATGTGTGTATGTAAATTTTTCGTGCCATTTCGACTCCTCATTTTTTTGTGCAAGCTTAAATACGTCTACTGAAATTTAAAAAAAATATATATAATAATAATAATAAATAAAGAAAACTCAAGAAAAATATGGAAAGACTAACAATTGTATATTGAGATTTCCGGTTTTATGTAAAACTTGTATAGAAAGTGATTAGGAGTCCAGGATCTAAAACCCATGAATTAGTATACTGAATCCCTAAACACGACTCAAAAATGAAAGGCTCATCAGCACCATACTTCTTAGGAGTTGTGGGCAGTCTTTCCTCCGATGTTCCTTGTGACCATAGTTAAGACCCTGTTTGGTACGGATTAAAATCTGATTTTAATATAAATTAAAATCAAACAATTAAGGAAACACCACATAACACCTACATATAAGAATTACTTTTCAAAATTAACATTTTTGTCAAATTATTTCAAAAATCTGGTGATAAATAAATTTATTAAATATTAAATTATAATATAATATATATTAATTATTTTCACTTCATGTCACTTCACCTACCCCATCCTATCATACTCACTACACCACCTTTCCTCTACCTCTCCATCGGCCTTGACAACCGCTCCGGTGACTGCTCCGACGACGAACTGTTCCGACAGCTGCTCAGGCTACAGCTTCGACGACATTTTTTTTTCTTTTTTTCTAGGCTCTTTTAGGTGGGAAATTGTCAAAATCTTAAAACTTCTAGTGTCAAACTATAGAATGCCTAGAAGTCAAAAGGTTATTATTATTTTCTTTCTCAAACCAAGACAAAACATAAATGCTTCAATTTTCTTTCTAGAAATTGGAAAGTTATGTTCTTTTATCAATTAATTTGGTAACGTACAATGACTTGGTAACAATACAGACAATCACAATTAAGATGAATTTGATCACAAACAGACACAATTAAAATGAATTTGGTCACAGACAGTCACAATAAAAATAAACTTGATCACCTGTGTGGTGGTGGTGGTGAGCTGGTAATAATATTTTGGGTACTATATAAGTTATTGTTTATGACTATATCTATGTTGTCTGTGACTAACTGTGACCAAATTTGTATCCAATGTGACTGTTTGTGATCAAGTCAGTCTAATTTGTGACTGTATGTGACCAAATCACAGTTTATTTGGTTACGTACAATGACTTGGTCACAACCAATCACAATTAAGATGAATTTGATCACGGACAGTCACAATTAAGGAAGACTTGGTCACAGAAAGTTATAATTAACATACAAATAGGTACCACCACCACCACCACCAATACATCCACTCCACCACCAACATCGTATCACCACCGTTTAATTCATATACTGCATTTTCAAAACACTTTCCACATCTCATTGCCGCCATTCGTCCACACCACCACCTGTTCACCACCATAACTAATGCCGCACCACCACCACCAACAACAAACACTATTGTCTCTATTCATTTTGTGATTTTTTAGCTATGAGCTTTTGAGCTGCATCAGCTGCTGCAAAGGTTGCATCAGCTAAACCCGACTTCTATAACTGGTGCATAAAAGCATCAATTGCAATGTAAGAAGAATAAGTAATGCATATTGTCAGTTCTAATAAAGATGCCAAAAACATTTCCCAAATTAACAATTTCAACAAATTCATTTGTCAGCAGAAAAAAACTTTTTCTGAATTACACAACTAACTGCAGTAGCACATGTATAATCTTTCCTAGAGATAATCGCTTTCACAACACAATCTAACACTGGTGTTCCCATATGGAAAATGAGAGAAATGACAAGTAGATGAGCAAATCTTACGGGTTAGATTGAGAAAATTAGAAGAAAAAGGTCATTAATGCGAATACAACGCATTAAGTGTGGCCCTAACGTCCAGCGCGCCAAACTATCCACATCTACAAATTTACTTCTCTAACATTCGCTTCTACACTCATCTCTTTCACAACACAATACACCACCACGGCAACCGCCCTTCAGAGCCAACTCCACTTTCCCTCGCCCTTCTCGCCTGGGAGTTTTAAATCAGATTAATTAATATCAATGGATGTTCGTTGGAGACAAGCCAAGATGCCCCCAATTGGTTTAAAATTGGGGCCGACAAACCACCCATGAAACCCAACAACCCCAAACCCTCTGATGCCCTTCCTCTACCTCTTCATCTCACCAACAGACTCTTCTTCACCATGTTTTTCTCCGTCATGTACTTCCTACACAGTAGCGTGAAAAGATCCGTAACTCCACTCTTCTTCACCATGTTTTCCCTGCCAACATCGAACATTTCAATCCTCACTCCCCATATCACCCCATATCGCCACAAAAAACCACCGGATATGCTTATGTTGTGGCGACAGGCGCGATGTCCTCATTTGAAGTGAAATGTGGTAGGTCTCCGGCGGCGGCATTGCAGTGGAAAATGAATAGAGGGAGAAGTTAGATGGAGAGTGAGTGAGAGAGAATAAATGAAATGGTTAGGGTTTGGAATTGGGTGTAGAATGAAAATGAAATGAGGATGGAGTGGATGGTACGTAGATTTGGTTTCATTAATTATAATTATTAAAATTTAATTATCATCTAATTTTTGAAATTAAAATTAACCCTCCTTGTTTCTGAAAATTAATCTCTAAAGGTAATTTTCCCAACAATCAATATTAATCACATCTTTTATGGCTTCACAGCTTTTTAAACCACACATTTCAAAATCTCCTATCACAATGTACTAAAAAATCTAATTTTAATTCACACCAAACACCCTCTTAAAATACTTACCTTTAGTGCCCCACATCCTTCTTCTTCAAGTCAATCTTCAATTCTTCATCCAGTTATATAAAATTTCCAAAAATGTAATGAAAAAAACAATTACAATAGATAACCTAAGTTCAATTCAAGGCTCACAATTGTGTATCTAATTGCAGTCAGCTGAAAAAATACACTCATCCATTCCAAGGCATCGCGAACACAAACAATCATTATATTACGAAGTTGATTGATCTAGAATGATATGATACCAATCGTTGAAAAATTGGTTGTTGGATATGCGACCAAAGTCCCACATTGGATAAAAATGGGGAGGATAATGGGTTTATAAGTGTGAAAATATATCTCCATTGGTATGAGATCTTTTGGGTAAGTTCAAAAGCAAAGCCATGAGAGTCTAGGCCCAAAGTGGACAATATCATACCAATGTGGAGATGTGTGAGCCCATGCTTATAACAAGTGGAATATGTGGTGTTACATATTCCTAACAGTGGTATCATAGCCAAGTCCCAAAATTGGCCATGTGGATCGAATGTCGAACGAAGGTGGTGCCTCGATTAGCTCGCGATGGGATTCGTTGATGAACTCTATTGAACAGACGGTGTGCTTCAGATACTTCATGTAAGGCGTGTGCCTGAACTCTATGGAGAGTAGTTGATCTGGATAAAACAAGCTCTTGGTGAGGAAGATGGACGGATAGATGATCGCTTGATGGGAGGTTTGGTGGTTCTTTGTTCGAGGAGAGGATTGTTGGGTATGCGACCAAAGTCCCACATCGGATAAAAATGGGGAGGATCATGTGTTTATAAGTGTGGAAATATATCTCCATTGGTATGAGACCTTTTGGGTAAGTGTAAAAGCAAAGTCATGAGGGTCTAGGTCCAAAGTGGACAATATCATACCAATGTGGAGATGTGTGAGTCCATGCTTATAACAAGTGGAATATGTAGCGTTACATATTCCTAACATGGACTTTTTGACATTATAAATAACAAAAGTTTTATTTAGAAACTTCAGTGTGGACATGACTAGATAATTGAATTAGTCTTATAACATTTCGAATTAATTGCATTGGGTTTTTAGCTGAATTATCTCCTCTATGTGCGATTTCATTGTGGATTTATCTGTCCCTTGGACCAGGTGATGGTTTCCAAATGCGAATATGTGCTCACTACTCTAATTTCGAAGCGCATTGAGATATTTGGTCATATTAATTTACCTCTCTCTGACACGTAAAGATCTTCGAGAGTAGCAACCATTATTTTGTTATGATTATAATAATTCATAATGCATCATGTGGTGTTTCTTTTTTTTGCAAGGTGGTGCTATAGAATTATGCTTTACAATGTGATCATGTCTAATACACTTCCAAGTGTACCATATTTTCGGGATCCAGTGGCCACGATCGAGATAAACCCTATTCCCAGGGATGGATGGAGGGGTGGATTGGGCAGGGCTACAGTCCAATCCCTCTCCCAGCCTCTTTAATATTTTTAAGGTAAAATATATATATATATATGTAATTTTTTTTTTGTGTAATTTTTTTTTGCATATTAGACCGATCAGAAATTTTGTAGCCCCGTCTCAGATCCAATCCCGGATTCGTCCTTGCCTATACCCCAAGTGATGGAGTATCTAATTTTATGACCTTGATAGAACAAATTGCCAACATTTGATTACTGGTTTAGGACAAAAATTCTCCATGAAATACGAGTAGTGTCTCACTATGCTTCTCTACGCAAACACCCCACTTGAATTGTAACAAAGCGATTGAAAGCAATTAATCAGTTGCTCAATAACATGCATGCAATATCATTTGAAAATACCAATAAATAAGAAGTATTTATTTGATAACAAAACGAAATGTCAAACACTATAGCATAATCGTCATATTACTTTTGGACACGTATCTCAATATAAAGTCAGAGACGCCAAAAATTATATACGAAAAAAAAAAAAAAAAATCTCTGGTGTCTTTGTTCGATCCTTTTCAATCCAATGAGCTCGAAATATATACTTCTAAGTAGTCAAGTTTCTTGACTCGGACATTGAACAGTTTAGGAAACTAAGATCCATGAATGGCGGTGAGTGTTTTGGTCCATTTGGCGAATTGTCTCAATTTGGAAGCCAAACTCCTGTCGCTTCTTCTTCATGTTATTTCTCACGGTTTGGGGCAGTTGCTTCTGGGCCATATGGAAAATTCACTTGCATCTTATTCTTTCAAAGAGCATGTTTAGCTGTGATTTACTCTTTTTGGAATTAAGTTAAGAAGTTTGAAAACTATGTTTGACAAAATAAGCAACTTTTCCATTTCTATCATGAAATTGTCGCGTACTATTACTCTTGCGTGTATGAGAAGTACTTGTGTGAATGTATGTCCGTGAGCTTGAGAGAAACCTCGTTAAATGTAAATGAAAGATAAATCAATCAATATACAAATATGACGTTTATGTAACATCGACCTAACACTGAATGCCAAATTTGTAATGTACAGTGAGAGATCATGAAGTTGACATTTCTGTCATGAAATTGATATTTATCATTAGTGTACTTTCAACTCAATTTTAAAGAAAACAAACGTTAAAAACCATATGAGGGAGGCCCACAATATGTGAGGGGCCTGTACACCATGATATATGCATCATGGTGTACAAATAGTTTAACTCAAACCATATAGGCATCTAAAATAAAAGACGACAGTGAAAGGACGGATAGCCATCGAATAGAATAACCTATAAGTTAGGACCATTTTAGTTATAAATCATTTCGACCATTAACACAATGACATAGGGCCTTTATCACAACAGATGCTATTGAATCATCTGCATTATTTTTTGTACCAACAATTAAGAATTGTTTTTCCTACTTACTGCATCAAAGACTAAATCACAAGTTTCAAATAAAAAACGAGTAGTCTAATAAAATTTGTAGTATATTACCTTTACGCATTTGACCTCATCAAATTTCTTTGTTAATAATAAAGTTGCAACAAGCTTGTAAACGTGGAGTATTGAGTAGTGAGAATGTAGCATTCAAAGCATTTGTGAACTCTTTAAATTTGAGATCTTAAAAAAAAATCTCTCGTAAAATTGCATGGAGCTACGTGTATTCTTTTTGTACTAAAAAAATATTATGAAGATAACATTGTTGATAAAATGGTGAAAATGGGTGCTTGTCAAGTGCTTTTGAGGCGACTATGATGCTACGACTTATATGTCACTTAAATGTATGGAATAACTCTTGGGTTTTGTAGGTTTGACAATTGTTTTGATGCGTACATATTATGTTTGAGCTCTTTCAACCGATCGATCCGTTCTCTCTTCAAGTATGCCCTAGTACTGTAGGATAATGGTAATTAGGACTTTAATAATATTAGTCAATTAAAACTACAATAATAATAATTTTGAAACTGTATTAGTTTTATACAATTTTTATATTAGTCAATTAAAACTACAATAATTAATAATTTTGAAACTGTATTAGTTTTATGCAATTTTTAATAAGGAAATAGTATTCCCCCCCCCCCCCCCCCCCCCCCCCCCCCATATTTCAATAGATAATTAGTAAGTTATTAATAATTAGTGTTTGTTTTATATTGTTTTTAAGTGTTTATAAACATTGAATTTTACGGAAAATGTTGATAATAAATTAATAGTGATTTATTGTTGCTACGAAATGTACATTTAAAAGGAAAATTAAAGTTAATTTAAATTATAATTTAAGTTTGACCAATCTATTTCCACATATTATTGATTACAACAAAGATTTTGAGAATCTCTCTTATTCCACTAATTTCTAAGGATCATGCAAGTTGTAAAATCGGAGTTGACAACCCCGGTTGACAATCACTCACATGGGAGAAGAGCCCACGATGAATAAAAAAATCGTGGACCCCACTTCCTATGAGATGGTTGTCAATCGGGATTGTCAACCTCGATTGTACAACTAGGATAATTCAATTTCTAAACTCTGAATTACACTAAAATATATTTTAAAATTCATTAATTGTTCTATTCAATCACTTCAGCGTACGCCCTTGTTTGAACATCATTTTTATCAAAATACATTTATCTTTCTTTTTTTCAATCATACATTTTTCAATAAAATAATATTACACGTGAATCAAAATTTTTTCCTTATTTTTTTAACAACACATTCTTCAAAATATCACTATTTCAAAATACATTTTTACAAAAAAAAAAAAAAAAGGGGGGGGGGGGGTTGGGGAGTGTGTTCAAACAATGGCGAAACATTCTTTTGGGAAAAATTAAGGGTGCGTTCTCTTCGTGTTTCTGTTTTGTGTTTTGAGTTTTGAAATTCGTTTTGTGTTTTGTGTTTTGGGTGTCTGTTTTGAAATTACTGAAAATGCGTTCTCTTTGTCATTTTGAAAAACAATTTCTCAAAACAGAAAACAGAAAACGCGTTCTCTTTGCACTTTTTTATAATATTATTTCATAATATTTTATTCAAAAAATCTGATTATTCAATTAATTTTAATTGTTTAATGTTAATATATTATTAAATATATTATAAACCTGAAATTTCTTTGAATTTTGAAATATCTTTGAATCATGAAATATATTTTCATATATTAAAATAACAAATAAATTTGTGAAAATTTTTATTAAGATGATTTTATTCTAGATGAATAATGGGGTGTTAATATATTCATTTATATTTCTAGACATAACTCATTTTTGAATTTTTGCTCTTATTTGAACCCTTCCTATTTTCTAAAACTATTGAAATGAAGAAAGTCAAAGTTCAGGGACTAAGAGGGATGGAGAGAAGGAAGAGTGGAAGAGGGAAGGAGAGAAGTCGCGATTGAAAAAAATGGGAGGAGTGAAAAATTTGAAGCTACAGTATTTGTTTTGGCGTTTTGGAAAATTTTCGTGTTTTTAACTGAAAACGCCCAAAACGAAAAAAACCCGTTTTGTGTTTTGTGTGAAATTTTTTTTTGTGTTTTGCAAAATTCGTTTTCGAAAACGGCAAAGAGAACGCGTTTTCGTCGTTTTGAAAAACAGAAAACAGAAAACGGCCCCAAAACGACAAAGAGAACGCACCCTAATTGTTTACCTAAATTTCAGAAACGTCCCCGAGATTTATGACGATGTCAGAGACCCTCTAGTTTTAAAAATTTCAGAATCCTTCCATATTAGTATAAATCTCCCATTTTACCTTTTATTCTTATGTTAAAAGTAAGATTATATTTATTTCCTTTTTTATCATTTTTGCAAATTATTACATTTAAATATATCTGTCAAAATTAACCAGGATATTTTTTTTCTTAGAAAGAAATAAAATCAATATATTTTTTATTGTATTTTTGGTAATATAATAAGAATATTCTAAAGTTAATATAGTATGCAATGAGAAAATGCTCCGTCCCTACAAAGCATTTGCTTCATTCCAAAACTATTTCGATCACTATTTTTAATTTAAATTTAAATTACATTAAGAATATGTAGCCTCTGTTTGGGCTCCATCTTATGCAAAATGTATTTCTCTATTTTTTTTAACCACACATTCTTCAATAAAAGAATATTACATATGAATCCAAAACTTTTTATTTATTTTTAACCACACATTTTTCAAAAAAATATTATTCCCAAAATTTGACTTCAATGAAGGACAAATAGCGGTATTATAAAAAATTTAATAAATAAGTAAACGAGGATATATGGATGATAATAGGGGTTGGAAAGTCATCCCGTCACCATCCAATTGAGGATAGGTCTGGGCGTGGTCTAGTTTTGGTTGATTTCGACTCCAACTTGAAATCAAAATCAAATTAATCAGTTTGGATGAATTTCAACACAAATCAATCCACTTTTGGTTTGATTAGTCGGTTTGAACTTTCTATCCAAATTGATTTTTTTTTTAAATGTCCAAGTTTTGGGCTCACTTAGATTATAAGAACTAAAATAACTAAATAACTTTATATTACAAGAATTATGGATTAACATATAAAATCAAGTTAATAAGGACAGATCAATAGGAAACTTAAGAATTTTGTTACTTTTTTATGCATTATGTAGCCTGATTACCTGAATCTTGATAAAATACTAACTATAACATAATGAGCTTGTGCAAGGGAATTTTTAGTTTTATTACTTACCTGCGACATCATGGGTTGGAGGGAATTGAGATATAGTTACAAGATTAGAATTTATTTTTTGATTTTTATTTTTCTTAATAGAAAAGGTAAATATGTAAGTGGGTTGAATTTGTTTGGTTAACCAGTGGTTTGAGATTTCAAACCATGACCGAACCAACCCATCATAATTTTTTTAAAAGAAAACCAATTACCTGTGTAAAATCGACCCAAACCGACCTGAATTGGTTCGATTTGATTGGTTTAATTGATTTTTCGATTTTTTTTGCCAAGGCCTAGTTGAGGACTTTAAGGAGGCAAGGCGAGCAGGGAATTAAAATATTTTCATTTATCGTCCCATTTAATTAATTAATTAATTTAATATTATTACTTATTTTTTAAATACAATTTAGAATAAAAACAGAATATAATATAATAAATAAGATTCGAGTTGGGGCAATGCCGGGCAAGTCGAGGTGGGATTTTGTCATCCTTACAAAAATATTTTAATCCGTATAATGTCTTGTCACTTCCCACTCTACTGCCAACAAATCCTTGGCGATGCATGGAACTAGTAGTGCCACCCCAACCCATTCCACACCATTGTCAATTCTACAACAACCGAGCTAGGGGTACAACACCGTGCACAGCCCCCTCAAAATAATCGCGGACCCCACCCCCTATTAGGAGGTGCTCTGGAAATATCATTATTCTTTCTATAATGGATACAATACAAGTACAAAAATTAGAGATAAAAAAATATAGTTTTATTCAAATATTATTACATAAATTTAATAATATCCATTTTAGCTAAGAAGAATGCTAGTATTTAAACAAAATATTTTAAGAAATGGGGAAAAAGCACAAACTACATAGTAAAATATTATTCAAATTAGATTATCAATACTTAAAGGGCTCCTTAAATAAGAAATACAAATATACTTTTGACTAACAAGGGAAGAATTCGTTATTGAAAACAAATCTAAATAGTAGAATTTTTTTTTTAAAAAATCAAATGGATGTTTCTGAAATTGTTATAAACTTCAAGGATGTTTCTATAATTTAATTTCCCGTTTTACCTTTTTTCTTATGTCGAATATAAAATTATATTTATTTTCTCATTTATCCTTTTCATATATTATTACATTTAATATATTTGTCAAATTAACCAAGAAATGAACGAGAATTGATCCAACTAACACCTAGAGGTGACGAATATGTGTAATATATGAAATTAAAAAAATTAACAATTAATAATTACAATAAGTAACAAATTATTGAATTTAAATGAAGTTTAATAAAATTAAACCTTGAGTCAATCAAGCATACAGATCAAAAACCCTTTAAAAAACTCTTCAAGAGATTAAAAAACATTCAGGCACTTCTTGCTAGTAAAAGATCCAATAAAAAAATATTTGACTTACAAAATTGGTCCAGATATAATTAAATTTTAGTAGACTCTGACCTCTAACTTGCACTACACCAAAAATTGCATTGTGCAACGTTCAAAAAAAGTTGTCATAGACCTTTTGCAGCATTCAGACGTATGTTACAAACCTCGATGTTACCGTAAAGTTGAAGGATACGACAATATTTTTCGAACGTTGCGAATAACCTTTTTGCAACGTTCTTTAAATGTTGCTAATAACTTTTTTACAACGTTCATAGAATGTTGCGAATAACTTTTTACAATATTTTTTTAAATGTTGCGAATAAGCTTTTTGCAGTATTCTTTGAACATTGCTAATAACATTTTTGCAATGTTCTATGAATGTTGCTAATAAATTTTTTGGAACTTTTTTGTCTGTTGCATATACTGATATCATTCGTTTTTGCATCATATCTTGACAGTTGTTGTAGGTTTCTTTCTCTCTATTTATTTATTTTTTTGATAATGTTGTTTACCGTTGCATATAATATACACACAGCAATTTACACAAATTAATCAACAAAATTGACAATAATTTCATTGTGAATTTTTGAATCCACACAAAAATGAACTAGAACACATCAATAAAATAAATTTTACACAAATTAATCAACAAACACACACAAACACACAACAATTTACACAAATTAGTCAACAAAATTGATAATAATTTCATTGTGAATTTTTGAATCCACACACAAATGAGCCAGAACAAATCAATAAAATAAAATTCAGTAGTTTTACCAAATAAGTCGATTTTAGTACAAAGTTAACTTCAACAACCTTGATGTCGACATTCCTATGCTAGCATCTTCCATCTTACACCTTAATTCTTCATTGAAATCTTCCATCTTTCATCATTCCAATCTATTTTACAGCTAATAATCAAATTCGAAGCAAAATACTGAAGTTAATAACCCAACAGGTGACACAACACACGTTCTGGCAATGCATCCCGTGTTTCCAAGAATCTATGTCACACACAAATCCCATATTCAAAGTGTCATTGCAGTTGAACCAATGAAGTCATTGTAGTTCCCTGAAATTCTAGGTAATTATCAGCAAATATTTAATTGGAGTTTGATATTTACAGTTTCATTTTAACTTAAGCTCATCACTGATAAAGAATAGATCGACAGTTGAAGCAATTCTGAAACTTTTATGTATTAATACAAACTTCAACAACATCTACGACAATTAGGCCATCGAAACTAGGAAGTGCCTTCTTTGTAGCAACATGAACAACAACTGAGCCACCCATGCCACGTGAAAATTACAGAACTAAAACTCATAAGAAATTTATGGTTAAGAATAGAATAAGAAACTAAAGTACGCTGAAGATGCTTTTCTTGTGAGAAACTTCCATTTGATATATTCCAATAAGCATGAAAATAATTCTCTTGACAAGTACATGAATTAAATAATGACGCAGGCACTATTAACTAGGATTAAAGATTGATACGTCAATATTTCATGGCCATCATCAAAGATCTAAGTAATTTCCATGTATTAATAATACAACAATAGAATGGAAACTAAGATTAAAATATAGGGCATTGATTTAAATCCTGCCTAAAAAGAAAGAAACAAGCTAACTTTGAAATAATAATTTTTTTTTTTTTTTTTTTTTTTAAATTTAGTCCAAAGTAGTAAGACTATATAAAGCATCATTTCTCTTGAACATATGAACTTTTATGTCATCAACTCAACTGACTATAACCAAATCTGCTAAAAGCGCTCCACATCTAACTCATAGGAATTGATAAATGCGTTTTACACACTTATTTAGACCACAAAACATTGCTAATTGTGAACGTATATGTTGAAATATGGCTTAATTTGGTACAATTTGTGTTTATATGACTATATTGATGGATAAAACAAAAGTATGCAGAAACATGCGAAAAGGACTAAAGCGGAAGAAAATGAAAGTTCAGGGATTGAATTGCAATTTTCTAAAAGTTGTCCCGAAGATCGAATCGAGCATGGAGATTGACTAAGTGTAAATTGGTGAAGTCATGGGATGATTGAGGAAGGAAAAAGAAGAAGTGAAGCCAAGATATGAGAGAATGAAACTTATGGACCAAAACAAAAGAATTTGGAAGTTTGTTCTTCCAAGCGATTGCCCAAACTACTCCAGGGAATCCTGTGGACGAATTTGGCTAACCAAGTGGTCGGTTGGAATATAGCCAAGCGGTCGCTTGGTTCATTTCTGACGCGAGAATTTTAGTTTCATTATTTCTTTCAACCACTTATGGAAACATATCTAGGACTCCTATATAATCCTAATTACGACCAGAAATTAGGGCTACGCATTATTAGAGATATTTTGACACATTGGGAGCAAGAATACAAGGAACAACGCGAAAAATCATCAAGCACTCCAAGGAATTAATCGAATATCTAATCGGGCGATGACGTTTCTTCAACTATTCTTTTGTTTTTCTTTAGCATGTTAGACTAGTTTTTCTTGTACTAGGAAATCGATAAACCTTGTAACATGATATTTTAATCTTTAATTTTATATTTTTGACATTATAAACATGTTTTTGAATTATTGAATGGTTTATATCCAATTGAATTTCAAACACGTTTTTGAATTATTGAATGGTTTATATGCAATTGAATTTCTCCATAATTATGTGCACATGATTGTGTGAGTTTGGTGATTTATTTCATGCATTCGAAAGAAGGGAAATAGATTCGACAATATATAAATCATCGTAGGGTCCGATAGGGGATACAAATATACCGCTATGCTCTATGTAAATCTTTAAGTGTTTACAAAACTTCATGCATTCTTTTATGGTGTATTCGTCATAGAAATGTAGTTGGATCCCATGATAGGATATATTTAACATTACTCGAAAGAGGTTGCTAAATTCAATAGGAACATTGATTCTTAATATTCAATCATGTTGTCAAATTGTAAAATTAGGATTGAAATGGATTGTTGCATGGGGTATTTTTCTATCGTTAAAGTAAATCAATTTGCATTCGAACTTCATACTGCATTCTAGTATAATTCGCATATAGTTTAGCCAATTCATTCATAGTAGTATTTATTATCTAGTTCGGTTAGAATTTAGTATAAAACACATCAAAAACTCATCCAATTTCGGTTAAGTCGAGATAATTATTATTAAACTACTCAATCTCTATGGGATTGACAATTCAGACTTTAAAAGCCCACTTTATTACTTGTAATGAATCGTACACTTGCGGTGATTTTTAATCGAACGTATTTTCGCGAATAGGAATCATCATTTTTATTTTATATAAAATAATCTTTTTCCTTTTATCAATCTTAACACCTCATTGGACAATATAAGCTTGAAAGGATACTAAAAGGATAGAAGCCAAAAAGTAAAGGGCACAACCTGTGGCCAACAAGTACAATTGTCGGAGGAGAATCTCCAATGTATAAATCATTTTTTAGGATGAAAACATACAATTAACTAATGCACACTAAACTAATAATTCCTAAGGTTAGAGTTGTAAAGGAAGAGTGCTAGGTCATTGAAATTACCTGTAGATAACCATCATTATAGTAGGAGAAGAGAAGTGGGAAAAGATACATCTGTTGCAATTGTGCTGATTGTTGTATCTTTCACTCACTCCATTTCTCTCTCTATTGTAGGAAGCTAGCCATGCTAAAACTCCTTGCTGTGATAATATTAAAGTGAGAAAGGGGCTTTGGTCTCCAGAAGTAGATGCAACCCTCAAGAATTACACTAAAAACTATGGCACTGGTGGCAACTGGATAACCTTTCCACAGATTACACTCCTCAGCTTTAAGAATTACATACAAAACTAAGACTCACAATATTATCATACTCCTCAGCTTTAAGCGAACACAAGCTCAAAAATTGATAACAGGATTTTTAATTGAAAATATTCACCTGCTCGATGTGCCTCTCGACGGACCCACCGGCTCGGTTGTTCCAATTGTAAAAAGAACAATACATTACATTGTCCCCACCCTTAGATAGGCATGTCCAATGTTTCATGCACAACTGTTTAATACTTAGTTGCATGAAGATTGATAAAATAACTTATGAATGATCAAGGCCTTGCCTGTTGAAAATATATAGGCCAACATAAGCAAACGCTAAACGCCAACCCTCTTTCATCTCCTTTTTAATATTTTTAGACTTTAGCTTGCTGCTTTATGCAAATCAATAATTCGTGGATGGACTGTTGGCATCCCCATTTCCTCACTACCGGCAATCATAGAATCCTAATTTGATACTCCCTTTAAATTGTATCTTAATGGGGGAAAAAATTATTCTTCCAATTCCCAGCCTCAGATGACAATTAAGCTTGTTTAGAAAACTAGCGGGGGCAACGTGCGTTGCACGTTAGTTAGTTTGTTAACATTAAGAATAAATGCACCAATAATGAAAGAGTGTTGAGTTTTGTCGATATTGTAACACAATGATTTTTCGTATAAAGTGAAAGATGAAGGTTGCTAAACACAAATACAAAAAAGCACATTTCAGGAGCTGGTATTTAAATATCTCCACCCATTCAAGTTTTTTTTTTATTCGACAAAAAGTATTCATATAACAATTGTACAATTTGATATTATTGACATTGATATTATGGTAGATACTTAGTATACTATTCACATAACAAATCTCCAAAATCAAAGGGCGTGAGGAGAGTTATAGAAAGTAAAAGTAGGCAAATCCTTTACTCACTGTAATTAATTTTTCCTTTGGGGGTGCACCTTCAAAGATGGTCTTCACCACTCTAAAAAGTAGCATATAAAATGATTCCATTAATTCTACCATGTAGAATTCAAATTTGGGTAGGATGAATGACTAATCAATATCTGAAGAAAAAAAAGGTAGTATGTGAAAAATAAAAGGGAAATCCAAAAAACACTTTCCAAAAGTGCTCAGAATCTCAAGCTTAAGCGGCTTTCTTTAACTCTGCTCATTCCGTATTCAATATTAAATACTTAAACATTTATTGGAGAATCAACCTAAAAGTCGATGAACCTAATAATTATTCCACATGAACATAGTTTTTTATCGAAAAAAATCAATTAGATGGTTTGGTGACCTGGCATCAGCAGAACAAATAAAGATGAAGATAAAAAAGAAACACGTTTGAAGATATACAAATACATGGAGCTACTAAATTATTAAACTAAACCGAATTGTGTGAAAGATAAACTGATTTTATGTTAATATTGCTTAATGTAACTAAATATAGTAAGCCGTAACTATTTGCCACGACTTAAAGCAAAGAATGCATAATAACTAAAGTTTTGGAATCAAAGCATCAAATAACATAAATTGAGAGCAATATAAATTTTACATTTCTGACTTACAACACTGAGGGATATGGCCACTTGTAATGCTAGCTCCACCACTCTGAGGTTATCTTTCTTCCATTTTCTTCAATAACTCTTACTTCAGGCAGCCCAAATTAGTAACGCTTGCTCCACCTGCAACACATTAAATAACCAAGAAGATTTTGAAGAGCCAGGAATATAAAAATAACAATATAAAAACTTGTACATATGCAAGAAACATACCAAGATACGCAAATCGAGCTTGCTACAAGTAGATAACAGCTTCTTCTTTTTTCAGTTCTGGAAATTGCAACGCGAGAACGAAAATATGCCATCTTTCATAAAAATATGTTTACTGATAAAAGAATTTAATAACTTACACCATCTTTCATCACTTGAAATATTGGAGCTCGTACTTGATAATGACAACCATAACTTTATCTATGCCATAAGAGACAATTGCAGAATGTATTGGCTTGCCAGCTGTACCAGATGGTTCACCATCATCATTACTCCGATATTGAACTCCAACCTAGAATTAATGACCAATTAAGTTTGTGGTATTATATAAAGAAAGACTATAATATTATGTTTCACAAACAAGAGCCCATACACTCAGCAAGATTCTCATTCATTGACACTGATTTCAGATCTCAAAGAAGATAAACCAAAGAAAGGGAACATATGTGATTGCACTTTGTTACCCAGATATAGGACAAGAAATAAAAAATCTACACTGAGATTATATCGAAATGCACTATACCTTTGTGCAGAGGTCTCTAAAGTTAATACTCCAGTAAGTATCAACAACAGAAATGAACCACTGGTTTAAATTTCTCATTTCAACCAATTGAAAACCTAAATATTATTAATAACCTTAGAAATCGAATATGTAGGAATGAAAATGGAACGAAAGAATAGACATTCATGAGGAAAAGCACTAAAGAACAAATTTTTATAAATTATTTTGCTCATTCCTATCTTAGGGGAAAATCAATAGAAGCTAACTCATTTGACAGATAAATATTTTTGCAGTATCTTCATGAAATCCTACAAACAAAACTAAATTAGATTACTTCAATTTAACGATAAGAATAATTTTAAAAAAATAATTCATGCACATGGAATTATCATGCAATTTCATATATAAATATCTTTAACGTGAGCCGATCTCCTCCGACTTTCAGTTTGTCAGGCTAATCGAATCTTCTTAAGAACATACCTACATTTTTCCAAGAA